>VONZ01001437.1:0-144265 GCA_012976165.1 Labeo catla | reverse complement strand
TCATTCATTCATTCATTCATTCATTCATTCATTGTATCCATTTCCCTTTTGAGCTAATTTTGCTACACTAATTATTTGGATCAGTATTCTAAAGTGAAGATCATTAAAAAAAAAATAAATAAATAAATAAAAACTCATTGTAAAGTTTTGTAAGGTTCTGAATGAAAATTCATTTCACTGGATTTGGTAACACTTGAGTCACTACTGTTCAAAACCTTACAAATACTTAAGTCAATATTAGGGAGTTACCATGCTTTTCACTTTAGAATAGTGATCCTAATTATAATTCCTTCTGAAGGATTTGGTAATACTCGAGTACTAGTGGTTTACCATGATAATATTAAAATACCACTTTCAGCTAAGCACTATTACATACTAATACTAAGTGTTACAGTGACTTACCTGGTTAAATAGGTTACAGAAGGTAAGAAGAAAAATGCATAAGCCATTTTTTATCCAGTATAATTTATTCTTACAGATTATACCGTAATTAAACAAGTAGTTGTTCAAAACAATCTAGTTTCACTGATAATTAGGCAACTTTATTGACTTAACTAAAGGAAGATAATCAGGAAATGGTATCTACTCTAGAATATTTGTTGATTACACATATGACTTAAAAGAAAATTCCAATTATTAAATGATCAAGTGATTTATTTCTTAGCATACATGTTAACAATTTGTACAAAAACAATAGCAGGAAATCGTTGGGAAAACCCATGTGTCCCACAAGAGCATCACACACAACTGCAGGACCACAACACTCTCCACTTTTCAATATTTATACTTATTCATATGCACTGTATTGTGGGGGAAATTCAGCAGGATTGTGAGGCATGGAAGGGTTGCTGACCACAGATATCTGTGCAAAAAAGCCATATGGTCAGCTTCTTTGTTTATTGACTGCATATGTATTGACAACATCAAATAATTATTTACTCAGTCACTGACATATTTCCAGAACATGGACACTCAACACTAAATCCATACATTGTGTAAAATGGTACTAACACAGATAAAATTCTAATTAAACTGAAGCAAGCTTCTCTTACCTCTGAGCTGTTAAGATTGGGTCTAATTTCACAGGGCTGTAGAGTTACAACTTGTTGAACTAATGGCACCTATGGAAAAATGAACATTTTGTGACTTCTTAATGTGAAATGCCATACATGCAATAACAATGGCAGACTGTTCCAGTATTACTTGTTTATAGACCTCAGTGCACCTATCATGAAACAGGAAAATCAAAAAACAGAAATCCTTCAGAACCCTTATGCCTTCGAGATTTCTGAAAATAATTTCACAACTGAAAAGCTACATTACATTTCTCAGTAGATAGTAATGTTACTGTTTTTGTAGCAGATTTTGTTCACTTCATTATCATTCACATAATTTCCAACATTTTTGTGAGCAGAAGTTTAAAGCTCAAGAATTTTACATGTTAAAAACCTGATGTTTTGAACATTTGAAAGTGAAGAATTTAAGAAACAGATATTTGTATTAAAGAAGAAGTCCACTTCCAGAATAACAATTTAGAAAAAGTGTACTCACCCCCTTGTCATTAACGATGTTCATGTCTTTCTGTCTTCAGTCGTAAAGAAATTATGTATTTTGAGGAAACCATTTCAACGATCCCAGCCGAGGAAGAAGGGTCTTATCTAGCAAAATGATCGGTCAATTTTTTTCCAAAAATAAAAATTTGTATACTTTTTATACAAATTTTACAAAAATGTACACAAAAGCATCCACGATGCTACAAATTAGTAATGGGTCGTTCTTGAACGATTCTTTCATTTTGAACGGATCTTTAATGTGAGGAAGAACGAGTCGTCTCAGGTAGTGATTTGTTCAGTCGCACATGCGCAACATCCTATTAGGTTCTGTACTGGAATTTCGTGTGTTTCGAGTCTTCGGGTTTTTCGAGTCGTTCGTTCATCTTATGGGGCTGTCACGTGATGAGATAAGAGGTGAGGTGAGCTAATCATAGACTAAAGACCCAGGTAAACAATGAAATAATCTTTTCTGTTTCTTATAGCATTATAGTTTTGTCTTGTTTTAAGTGTGATCAACATTTGTGTAAGCAGTAGATGTGTTAGGGAAGTAACACCTAAAAGTTTAATTATATTTTGCTAAAATTAACGAAATGACCCAAAAAAAGTTTCGCTCATTTTGCTGAACGAGTCTCAATGGTCAGAGTCGCTAAAATAATCCGAAGTTTCCATCACTACTACGAATCACAATAAGTTCATCATCTGTGTACCGAGTATGGTGAAAACCTCCATCGTATTTTCTCCTACAACTTGAGAGGAGATCATTGTTGTACCTTTTTGTTTGTAAACAGTGTTTACAAACTTACTTGCACTTTCTTAGTCTTTGCATGTTCACTTTGTAAACACTGGGTCTGTAAACGCTTCCGCATGACCTTTCGACGTGATTCAACAGTACGTAGCGTCGTGAACATGCATCCCAGAGCCTGTGCTACACAAGCTTTTGTGTTTAAAAAGTATAATAACATTTATTTTCTGAAAAAATGACTGATCATTTCGCTAGATAAGCCCCTTCTTCCTCGGTTGGGATGTTTAGAGCTTGAAGCTGCATTTAAACTGCATGAAACACCAATGAAGTCCATTATATGGAGAAAAATCCTGGAATGTTTTTCTCAAAAAAGATAATTTCTTTACGACTGAAGACAGAAAGACATGAACATCTTGGATGACAAGGGGGTGAGTAAATTATTTGTAAATTGTTGTTCTGAAAGTGGACTTCTCCTTTAAGACTTTGTTGGTGACATTAAATCATTAACCCAAGTGTGAACACCCTTAAAAGTAACTACTTCCATTACGGTGCATTCACAGCGTCAACGGCTCTCATTTACTTTGAATGGAGTGACGTCAAGCGTCGCTGAGGTCCGTTGCATTGCATCACTGGCGTTGCTCGTGGCAGAAGTTGAAAAGTTTTTTTAAGTGGCAATGCAGGCATCAGCCAATCAGATCATCTTATGCAAATATTCTAGTGCAGACGCTAGACTGTCGCGTTCATGCAACACCAGAAAAGTAATGTGATTGGCTGCTGTCATTATGACGGTCAAGGCACCAAGCATCAGCCATGCCCTCCGTTAAGCATTGACGTCAATGTCTCATGTGAATGTACTCCCTGGCAAAAATTATGGAACCACCACACTTAGAAAATGTTCATCCAGATTTTTTGACTTCATAACAAATACACATATATGACACATATATCATCAGGAAGATCAGGCCCTTTCTTTCAGAACATGCTTCTGAACTCCTTGTTCAAGCTCTAGTTCTGTCCAGGCTGGACTATTGCAATGTTCTTTTAGCAGGTCTTGCAGCCAGTTCTATAAAACCTTTACAATTAATCCAGAACGCAGCTGCAAAATTAATTTTTAATGAGTCGAAAAGAACACCCATCACACCTTTCTTCATGTAGATGAGCCCCAGAGACGGATCCCCAGTGAAGACCTTGTCACCTAGACGGCCATCGGCGCAACACCACGGGAAGCAGATGAGTCCTCTGTGTCTGGTATCTGGCCCCCTGACTGAGCCTGGTTTCTCCCAAGGTTTTTTTCTCCATTTGTCGCCGATGGAGTTTTGGTTGCTTGCTGCTGTCGCCTCTGGCTTGCTTAGTTGGGACACCTTTTCTTCACATGATATTGTATTTTATTTGAACTGAACTGAGCTAGATGATGACATCATTGAATCCACTGATTAACTGCCTTTATCTGAAAATTGAGTGTTTACTTTATTTATTATACAGTTGACAAAAAGCAAAAAAGAAGGCCTTAGCTTGCTTTTCCTTTTTCTATTTTTTTTTTTTTTTTTGTAATTATTATTTAAAAAATTATATTTTATTATTTAAATAAGAAAAACTTGTTATGTGTACTGCATTAGGCTAACTGGGACTTGTCATAGCACTTGCATGTTTTTGCTCTTTAGTTGATCTTGATTATTTTTTATTAAGTAAAAAAAACCTTGCAGGTAAATAGAATACGTTTGGTTATTCCATAATTTTTTGCCAGGGGTTGTATAAACACATCTGAGGGCTTCAGCTCACAAACAAACATACAAAAAAAAAAAAGTTTGTGAACCCCTGACTTATGCGTTACTCACTTCTGGAGAAAAGCAGCAGCAGCAGCTGGTGGCTTTACAAGCATATGCTGACAGATAGATGGAGATGATGAACTCAAGGAAGGCGAAAACCAGTAATATGCCACTGATTCCCCAGAAGAAATTCTGAGATAAAATAACAAAATTATAAAAATAACAAAATTATTGATAAATAATACTCATACTGGTACACTGGATGCTCAGCAGTCCAGAATCTACAATCCCTGATCTCTTCATATAGCAATTTAACATTTTTATAGGTCAAACTGGACTGGAGTTTACAGTTAATATATAATGGCAATGCCTTCCTGCATTGTAAATGATCAGTAATACTAAGAGATCTTTAAACCACTTCTGAAATGTTGGGAAAGAAGAAAACAAATTGTAGATTAAGGTTTGACTTTTTGACAATTAACTTTTAACTGACCACACAGCAATCTTATTGTAATTTCTAAATAAATGTAAATTTGAAATGTTGGTGACTTACCTCATACATTCTCACTAAATTAGCACATTCATAATTCAAAAAGTCGTCACAGTATATGGGTAGAAATGGTCCTAGAGCCAAATCCAGTGAAAGTGTAATAAGGGCAATGCTTGCAGTTATAGTACTGAAAATGTTCATTCCAAGTGAACCATTCACCTGTTGGCAGAAAAAAACAACAACTTCAAGCTGATTATATTAGCAGTACATTAGAAATAGCTTCTAACAGGTTAATACGTGTGTTTAGGTCGATGAAAAAGTATACAGAATGTGATTTAAAAAATACTTGGCAAGTAAATCTTAACTTATGAATGAAACTATGAATTACAGCTACACAAATTGCGTGTCCAGGAACACAGTGGAATATTCTGGTCAACTTTCTCAGGTTTGGCTCCAATATATTTCATAAATGCAAAAAAGACTAATAGGCCATATGCCTAAATATAAATATTCAGTAACATGTGTCCACCAAGGATTTTTAGCCAGTTGAAAAAATGTAAGGCGCTCTTCTTAAAATGACCTGCTGGTGGGGCTTGAAAATGCCTTGGTGACGGTGTTTTTCCAGCTGAGATGCTTTAGTTGCTATGATTTGGAATAGGCTATCCACAGTGGTAACCTATTACTTGTATCTCATTTTAAAGAATTTTACGTAATATAAAAAAGCAGTAACCAGTAATATTTACTTCATTTGCCAAAAAGAACACAAAATGTTTTGCGCACTATTTACACGTGGTAAGGAGCAGGTGTATATTTCTACCGTACCAACTAACATTTTGAAAATACGAACATTTTCATGAATTCAAAAATTTACGTCAGAAAAGCTTTACAAGCGATTTGCACAAAAATTCGTTCTGCTTGTGTTTCATGAATGAGGCCCAATCTGTAGATTATAATAAAGGTAGGCCATTAAAATTTGATGTTATTAGTCACTGAAACTTGATTGGCTACTATTGGCCATGTTTTGTAATGTAGCTGAGTGATCTCTGTTGTGTCACCCCCTATAGATACAATTTTGACACAGTTTGGAGTGAATTTTCAAAATGTCATTACGTCTATGAGGATCATGTTTCATTAAGTGGGGATATTGAGCTCATTAAAAAATTTCCAGACTGTTCAATTTCAGTGTTGTCAGACCGTTAAATTCTCATGTTTTGATTATTCAAAATTAATTTGAAAACTTTGCCAGCAACTTCCCTAGCTGATATGTGCTAAAAAAAAAAAATAATAATAATAATAACTAGTTAAGACTGGGCAAATGGCCTAGGAGGACTTTGAAATATACGTTTTTGTTAACAGAAAGACAGAAATGCTTATAGATGGAAATTAAATGAGAGATGAGCATTTAAAGATTCAAGAGAAATGCTACTAGCCACTATTACAAAATGCTAATTATATTATTGCGCAACCCAGGGCTGGGCTGCTTCAACCCCTAAAAGTAATGTGTACATACCAAACACAAACTGGAGGGTGAATTACGTGTGTTTTCTGCAGCAATGCAGAGAGAGCCTGCAATAATGTACTGAGAGGAAAGAGAAAGGCAAATATTGAGGTTTGCATTGGAATTTGTGGCTTGTAGGGGTGCGACAATACACTGAGCTCACAAGACGATACATTGGATAAATGAGAACAAGATAATATTTTAACATTATTTATAAGAAATCTTAAACGTCGAAATATGACTGGAAAATTCTCAAAAAAATTTTTTTTGGATTTTTTAAAATCAAGTCATTCTCAGCATCTTGTCTGTGTGGCATCACACCAACAGAGGCCGCTCCCACGATAGTTGACTGACACTGGCATCTTACCTTAGACCCGCCCTGAATGAGACAAAAATGTCTCCTAAGAGATTGAGGTGTTCTGTTGTTGGATGTAATAATGAACATAGCAGTTGTCATTTACTCCCGACATCTGAGGTGCTGAAGACTTACCACAAAACTTTTGTTTGTGAGGCAAATGCACAGCCCGATCTAAATAAATATGTATATGTTTGCACAAATCATTCGTGATCCAGCTTAACCTACAGCAGAAGTGAGTATAAGGTTCCCTTTCGAGGAACTCGAACTGCGTCCTCTAGAGGTTGCTATGGGGAACGCCATCTCCCGTGACCCGTGTCTGAAGCCTATATACATAAATGACAACAGTGTTGGCCAGCGACAGCCTATGACGTCACTTACAGCGCGACTCGTCGCTGTCGGTGTGTCACTACCGGTGTGACCACAGTATATAAGGACACCGGTAGAACACAACATTCTCTTCTTTGTCTTCACTGACCTTTTTTTCTGTAACTAAGCTTGAATTGAGTGCATGTTTCCTCACCAGAGGTTTTAAGGATGGCTCATATGTGATGATGCGTGGTAAAGAGCAAGCGCTTTCTGTTCCCGAGGGAGTTTCTTGCTCATTTTATTCTTTGCTTGTCTCTTGTGAGAGGCAAACAGCATGTGCTGCACGGTGCCGTGGTTCCCTGGTGGGCTGCGCAGTGTTGCATGGCTTGTCGGTGGGCTGCGGCTCTGTGTGGTGGGTGCCACTCTGTCTGGCTGCATGTGGTGGGGGTTTGCGGCTGGTCATGGGGCTGGCGTTGCTGCCAGGATGCGTGCAGTGGTTGCGTCCGATTGTTTGCAAAGCCCTAGTGCTACTTAAGAGCCTTGTTTGGTGTTCTTAATAGCAGCTTTCTGGAGCCTGCTGGGATGGTGCAGTCTTCCCTTATTGGGTTTATAGTTTGACAGCCCACTGCTGGTGGTTTTGGCAGTTGCATGGTCCCCTTTCTTACAGCCAGCTATCTGAGGATAGCCAGGTGCTAGCTCGGTGATCGCTCCCCTTCCTAGGTTTTCTAAGTAGCGGTCTCTTTGAGCTCTTTGTGGTCAGGTTAATCTCAGTTGGTTCTCTTCTGGTAGCCTTCCTAGGCACATTGACTATCTAAGATACCCTTTTGTTAACTCTGTGATTGCTCCCTTCTTAGGGTATTTAAGCAGCGGTGTCCCTGTGCCCCTGGCTATTGTCAGTAGATGGCCCACTATGGTGGTCTGGGCAGCTTCACAAGAAGGTCTACCTGGGTTAACTGGAGTCATGCGTGGGAACCACGGTGGGTGAGCCTCTTCTGCTGTATTTCTGGGACTTGTCTGTTGCATTTCTCTCTCTTTGAGCGAACCCTTGGCGCTTTCTTAAATCTATGTATATGGTACGTGCACCCTGGGGCACTTTTCTAAAATCCACATTGTGGTATGGAATGCACCTACGTTTTGCATCCATTCTAAAATCCTTTATGGTAGGGATTCACGCGCTTATGCCTGTACCCTTCTTGAGTTGGTTGTTCCCAGACACCTTGAATACCACTCTACTTATGCATCCTAAGCAGGTTGTTGCTACCTATGTTCTGTAGGATGGTTCCTAAGGGAACCTGTGCAGAGGCCATGGTAGCCCCCTGGGTGACAGGCCAAACCTAGGTGAAACCCTAGGCATTCAGCCATATCCCCTTAAAGGAATATCATCTGATTGCGAACTTCAAGCTCTACCCCGGGTCCAGCATTTCTGACCCCTATCAGGTAAGTCTTGGGTATGCAGCTCAGGCTTTTAGCCGAAGGGGATAATGTCACTGACAGCCGTCACTACGTCTTAGGGGCAACTCCCTTAAGCTTGAGGAAGTTGGTACTTAGTGCTCGCCTCTATGATGGCATGCACATCCCTCAGTATGGCAGCGTGGGTGTAGCGACCCCTAATGTACACAGTTCGAGTTCCTTGAAAGGGAACATCTTAGGTTACGTATGTAACCCTGGTTCCCTGAGAAGGGAACGAGACACTGCGTCCTCTAGTCTCGTCGCCATGCTTCGGATGTAAGCTTCAGACGAAGAGGCGAATGTTGTGTTCAGTTTAAAGAGCGGTTTATCCCACCCCTCTCAAACCCATTACAGTTTCATTCGGTTTGAGCTTTTTTATTCCGATTGAGGTGTTTATATGGAAGATTTTCATTTGGATTGGACTTTTAAACTGATTACAATGCTCCATGCAAATGCACCTAGTAGGGGGAAATCTGAAACAGCGTATTCAGACACTCTTTCTGATTCTGACCGTAGGTCCCCTTTACCACATTAATTTTTCCATAATTAAATCACTGATGTTAACGCATTAAATCAATGTGGGCATCTTCTTGTCTGTTTTACCCTCACACTGAGGGTGAAGTTGATATTGCGATATAGCTTTTTACCCCAACGAGAAATATTATGTTGTTTTAATATTGCAAGGTCTCGTGGCATGAGAGCTCGTCACACCCCTAGTATCTTGTATTATAAAACACAGAACACTTAATTGTATAATTGTTTCTTACACTGATAGATCCCCAGTAAGGAACACCACAATAGACAAAGATGGATCCTGGATGAACTGTAGACACGATGCCACACAGGAGAGTAAACAGATCGATCAATATCTGGACAGTCTGTGAGATACATGAAGAATGCAAAACATGTCTATTATGTCACTTTTTTTTTAAGGTAGCAACTAGAACATTCTTTTCTGTGACGTCTTTTAATGGTAGACTGTAAGTTTTATTATAATACTCTGTAAATTATCAAACCTATTTTATATTGGTGTCCTTTCTGCAATGTTGCCAATTCAATGAGTCATATTTTACAATAAAAAAAATTGTGTAAGCTTTGTTAAATCTGTGCATCACTCCATTTATCTTAGAACATATTTATGTACTTTTCTTACCTCACATTGACATTCACACATAAAAGTCAGTTATTTGGGTTTATGAAAAAATCCTCACCCCAAGGGCTTTTGGTTGGCTTTTCATAAATGCCTGAAGTCTATGAAGAGATGAAAATGCTGGTACTTGTACACAAACAGGCACAGGAGCATTTGTCACAGTCCCAGCTGGTGTGGTCTGTCCCGGTTGTTGAACATTGATGAAAAATGTCGAGCTCATGGTGCTGGACGTTTTTGTGTCTGAAACTGAAATCAACCTGTGTTAAATCAAAGTAAATCAAAACATGTAAAGGATATTATTCTAAAATAAATTTCCTAAGATAAAAAAACCCCTTCTAGTTTATTTATTGAATTACATTCATTATATTATTTTTTTATAAACATGGTATTCATAGTGTTGAAACACAAGTGGCATAACTTATCATCAACTACAGTAATGCTATTAGACCTTTAAAACAGTATGTTTAAATTGATCTACATAATTTACATTTAAGGCATTTAGCAGATGCGCTTAAAGACAATTACAAAATTGTCTTTCAAGCCATTATAGTTTGTTACCAAATAAAGAAAATCCATTCATTAATAACATTCAGTTAAACAACAGCAAAATACAGAAATAATGCAAAGTTAGCCATTTGTATAAATGTAGTGAGATGTAGAGTAAGTATATAATTTGTTTTACCAGAAGAAAAAAAATCCTCTCCTCAGTTGGTTTTTCACCCTTACCTCTGTAGTCACACTTTGCTCTGTGGAGCTCAGCTGGTCAGGAGGGGTGGCAAAGCTGGCCACTGCTACCAGGAAATATAAAAATATCTTCCCTTTTATGTGATGATAAAAAAAAGAAAGAAAGAACAATAATAAAAAATAATAATAATAAACAAGAATTTAAAACTGTGTTAATGTTGTGCTTTATAAGAAGTAATCTACATGCTGGTTTGAACCGGCATGTAAATATTGTAAAACACAATGCAGTACAAAAAACGATGATCAGCGCAGCATGTTTTGTAACTCATTTTATGTTGTTGACAATGTGGATTTCATCATCTAGTTAAGGTACTGGTGCCTTACTATTCGCACTTATTCCCTCTAGGCTTTAGCCTTGATCTAAAGAGGAGTCTCTATTTACCAGACCTTAGTTTATTAAAATATTATTTCTTTTATAAACATGGTATTTCATTTTTGAAACTTTTTTTATTTGATAGAAGTTCACTGCACAACTTTTGTTAAATGTACAGTCAAGGTTACTACAGTTTTATTCTAGTACTATTACTACAGTATTACTATAGTAGAACCATAGTATGAAAACCATGGAATGCAATAAAAAAAAAACATGGCTACTACAGTTTTACAAGAGTAAGGGTTTATGCGCGCAATAGTCATCATCTACAATGCTCATTGCTGCTTTTTTTAATGTGACAAGAGTAGATCTAATGCGGTAATCAACACTCTCCATGATTAGTTCATCTCAACAGCTGTAACAGTATGAGAGAGCTCCACATGTTATACAAATGCAAAGATGTTAGCCAATCATAGCAACTGCCATTTCCATTAAAGGAGAAGTCCACTTCCAGAACAACAATTCACAAATAATTTACTCACCCCCTTGTCATCCAAGATGTTCATGTCTTTCTGTCTTGAGTCGTAAAGAAATTATGGTTTTTGAGCTGAACATTTCAGGATTTTTCTTCATATAATGGACTTCAATTGTGCCCCCGATTTTGAACTTCCAGTTTAAATGCAGCTTCAAAGGCTCTAAATGATCCCAGCAGAGGAAGAAGGGTCTTGTCTAGCAAAAAGATAGGTCTTTTTTTTTTTTGGAAAATAAAAATTTGTATACTTTTTAAGCACAAAAGCTCGTGTAGCACAGGCTCTGAGATGCGCATTCACGTAATATTGAATAACATAAAAAGGTCACGTGGAACGTAGGCGGAACCACAGACCCAGTGTTTACAAAGCGAACGGGCAAACACTAAGAAAGTCCAAGCAATTCAAACGCTGTTTACAAACAAAAAGGTACAACGATGTCGGACGATTCTGAAGTTGCAGAAGAAAATAACATGGAGCTTTTCAACATAATCTACCTTTTTGAGCCGGAGTACACAGACGATGAACTTGTGGTGATTCGAAGACGTGATTCGTAGTAGTAATGGGAAGTTCGGATCATTTTAGTGACTCAGACCTTTGAGTCTCGTTCAGCAAAATGAACAAATTTTTTTTCGAGTCACTTCGTTCATTTTAGCAAAATCAGAATCACGTGACAGCCCCATAAGATGAACGAACGACTTGAAAAACCCGAAGACTCCAAACAGGTGAACTAATTCCAGTACAGAACCTAATAGGATGTTGCGCATGTGTGACTGAAAGAATCACTCCCTGAGACGACTCGTTCTTCCCGAGTCACATTAAAGATTCGTTCAAAATCGTTCAAGAATGACCCGTGGACGCACATCCGAGAGCCTGTGCTACACAAGCTTTTGTGCTTAAAAAGTATACACATTTTTATTTTTTGAAAACAATGACCGATTGTTTTGCTAGATAAGACCCTTCTTCCTCAGCTGGGATCATTTAGAGCCATTTGAAGCTGCATTTAAACTACATTTTGGAAGTTCAAAATTGGGGCCACAACTGAAGTCCATTATATAAAGAAAAATTCTGAAATGTTTTCCCATAAAAACCCATAATTTCTTTACAACTGAACACAGAAAGACGTGAACATCTTGGATGACAAGGGGGTGAGTAAATTATTTGAAAATTGTTGTTCTGGAAGTGGAGTTCTCCTTTAAAGTCTCACAACAGACACGCCCCTTTAAATCAGAGGACACAAATCAAGGTAGAAAATGTCCTTTTTTTGTATATTATTACTTTTTTTAACGTAAGTGCAACTCAGGAAACATTATCAAGGTGCATTTAATAAGAAATCATTCCCCATTTATTGATGCAGAGCAAGTATATCCAAAGAATCTCCTTTAATATAACTTCTTTGTGAATTTATGGAACCTTGTACAGAATCTCAGTTCTTCACCCACTTGCATCAGCATCTAAAAAAGAATGAAAAGGTTCAGTGCCCATACGATGACTGCAATGAGCCCTCAAAAATCTGAATCTTTTACACAATCAACTACAACACAATTTAGGCTTGTTCAGGGTTCCCACTATTTCATGAACACCAGATTCAAGGATTTTTAAGGACTTTTTAAAGCACCATTTATTTTATATCAAGCACCTATCAAATTCACTTACAGTCCTCTCACAGTACTTAACATTACAGGATATTTGCCATTACAAATTACCTTGGTAATGGCATTTTTCTAACTTTATTAAAAGTATGTCATCTTTTGTCAAAATCAAAAAATTATATTTATAAGCTTTTTTAAAATTTCTAATTAAAACAACAGAATAAAAACATGTAGAATAAGAACAAGTTACCAATTAAATGAAATCAGTATAAGAAAAATTGTACTACAGAAGTGGCATAGGAGAACACAAATGTGCCTTGTAAGTGCATTTTCAGATGGTTTAATGATGCTCAGTGGTCACATGAGTGCAGTGAAATTCATAACTTCATGTTGAGGTTAATAAAAAATTTTGAATATATAAATGTTAAATTATTTAAATAACAGAAAAGATCCTTTAAAATGAAAGTAAAACTGCCAAAACTGGTGGTGGCAAGTCACTGATTTTATCACTGAATCGTTTATTGAATTGATTCGTTCGAAATGGTCTTTACGAATGGGTAATTGAATCAGATTCGTTTAAAAACACCTATTCATGCATAAACAAAACAACATTGTGTTTGAATGGAGATGCGCAGCAGCTCAGCTGTTACTTTTTTTGTTGATGAAATAGAGCAAAATCAGTCAATAGTGTTCAGACAGTGCAAATCACTTAATACTAACTTCTTGTTTAGTGAACTGTTGTATTAAAATCATTATCATTTGCAAACTCCCTTAATAAATCTGTCTCTCTCCTTCGTCATCGTGATGTTCCATTATAATCAAAGTCACATAGTCACACACAGTAGTCTAGTGTTCAGTCACAAATGCACTGCTTCTCCATAGGTTCATGCAGGGCTACGCAATGTGCACATCAGCTCGCATGCTAAGATTTTTTTCACCCCAATCATTAACGCTGTTTCATTTAGTGTTTGACTGCGCATATAGGAAAACTTTTGAAATAGCATCATTCTACTAAACAAAATTTATTTCAAATTTATTTCAAGCACTTTCAAGGACCTGTATTTGTTTTCAAGTACTTTCCAGGCCTTAAATTCATGTGTCTGATATTCAAGTACTTTCAAGAAGCATGGGAACCCTGTCTTTCACTACACAAACTTTTGCACCACACCCTGGACTGCATCTCCCATAATTCCCCTCACTCTGATCAAGCTCACACCTGAAGCCAATCACGGGTACTATATTACCCAGACTCACTTCCTCATCCTTTCCGAGTGTTGTTAGCATTTGCGCTGTCTTAGCGTAGTTATTCTATGGAGCCATTTCGTTAGCCTTGGTTCTGATTCCAAGTCTGAGCCTTAGTCTAGTTTTGCCTGTTCTGTTTTCCTGCCTTTTGATTTTTGCCTGTGTGTATTGGATTACAGCTTGGACTATTGCTCGTGTTATCGGATTACCTCCCCTTAGTCAAGCCCTCCGGATATTGTTTGCCGATTGAAGACCCCTGCTTGCCCTAGTAATACTCTTTGTCTTGCTTCATCCATGTCTGTTTGCTGTGTATCAACCCATGCCTGTTTCTGACCATGTTAATGAATAAAGCTTTGCAGATGGATCCGTTCACTCCGTAACAATCATGAGCCTTAAAAATAAAAAAGGGAAAAAGAAAAATTCAACTGTTTTAGGAAAGCTTTAAACGAAAAGAAAGTTAAATTGGCTTTATTGTCAACAAGCTCAGGGGTGCAAAAATGTTTGGAACTTTGAAATTACAAACTGAACGCGTCTGCTTAATTCAGCTTGGCTGAACAAGAGTGTAAGCACAGATCAGCAGGGGTCAGATTTCATTTATTCATTATGTGCTGAAAGTGAGGCGAACTGAGCTGACTGACGAGAGTGTGGCGAGCTGAAGAAGATGGTGGAAGAATTTGTTTCTAAGCTACATGCAAAAGCGGCTATTTGGCAATATTTTGGTTTCAAAAACAATGTGTAGCATCTGGACCAATCAGACACACAGTTATTTCTTACATTTAACAATAATCTTTAAAACCAACAAGCCAGCTATCTGTTGGAGTTCTGGGAACAACCCGTGAAAGCAACCAACACCCCAAAAAGGCTTAGTTGCCAGGACGACCATCTGATAACACTGGATTTATTGCTCAAAGGAATGCAGGCAGAGCAACACTCAATTCATGTATCCATAGGAAAGACACAATGGCATAGAAATGGACTCTCCCCTGTTTGTTTACAAACCTTTATTTGACCTTTTATATCATGCATATCCCCAGGTAATTTTGACTTATTACTTTTTGTATATTGTCCTTTGTACTGTATACTGTTTTTGTCACGGCAAAAGGACCCAAACGCAAAGGCTGGTCAAAAACAAGGTGTTTATTTATCTTCAAGTCAACAAAGGCTGTATGCGGTTCACTGGCCAAAAGGGTGTATGCAATACTGGAGAAAAAACTCAGGAAAAAACAGGAACCAAGGAAAAAACTTGACGGACAGGCAGTCCCAGACAGCAGGGCATGGGGCGACACACTAGGCTGTGTAGACAGGTCCGGAGAACGGAATCCGAAAGGGAGTGAGCAGCAGCGGCAGGCAACTGGATGCCTGGAAAGAATGCGGGAAAATAGCGTGACAAGACACGACACGACTATGACAATACACGAGTTGACTAGACTTGATCCTGACCGTAAACACACAGACGGAACAGTAGCAAAGCACAATAATCTGGCGAAAAGCCTAGGAGCGAGCAGAGAGAAATAGGCTGGGAAATCAGCGCAAAGAAGAAACAGGTGCCGTCCTAATCAGCGCGAGCGCTGATTGCGACCGCGAACAGCTGAGTCAAGGATAGAGGGCAAGACAAAGAAAAGAACAGATAACTAGAATCAAACCCAGCTCATGACAGTTTTATGCATGTATTATGATAGATCACGTTAATGTAACCTCAACTACATCATGTTTGGTCTTTTTGAATTCGTCTTTGGTTGATCTAAATGAGAATGTATATCATATGTTGATACCTGTGCAACAAATTAGTTTTCTAAGAATATTTAGTAATTTTTGCATGAACACCCAATTGAATTACATATGCAAAATAGCATGCTCTGAGACAAAGCATCATAAACTTTCCCTCCAAAAGTTTTGGCTCTCTGACTTCCCGGAGGTGTGACCTTGATAGGAAATAAAGGCCTCACACCAGTGACCCACCTTGTGCCTTTTTTAATCTCTTCACTCGTCTCTCATCACCTTCCTGTCTTCTGGCTGGCGAGGCCGTGTCTGGCGAGACCGTGCCTGGCAGGCCTCAGAGCCAGTCTGCAGTTCTTTTAGATCCTGAGAGGATGAGGAGAATGAGCTAAAACTCTTCTGGACCCATAAGTTTGTGCCAGGCCTTGTGGCTTTGTCTTTCCATTCCCCAAAGATCATAGGATTTCAGCTGGGTCTCTCTCTCTCAGCTCGTGGTTCTTCTTCACTTTCTGCCTGGGAAGAAACTCCCAATCACCACTGAGTCAGATTAACCTCTTTGGAGTTCATCACTCTTCAGGCCTGGAAGAACGGGATCACATGTCCAAACCTCGAAACCATCAAGACTTTCATCCGAGACTGCATCTGGACACTTGTTAACAACCAAGGCAATGCAAGTATCATACATTTAACTAAACGAAACAGAGGTTTAATATAAGCTGTAGAACCGTGATTTTAAAACGGCACTAATGGTTCTTGTTACGTGGTGAGTGAGACGAGAGGCGAGCGGATCCATATGCAAGCTTTTATTGAGGGGACGAGACAGAGACATGGTCGAACAGGCAGGGTCAAAACAACAGTAAACAGGCATATCAGGGCTAGGCACAAAGAAGTCCGTGAAACAGGCGTGGGTCGAACAGGGGCGAACGTAATCCGTAAAGGGGCGAGACGAGAGAGAAGAAGCCGTGACACGAGCAATAGTCCAATGGGCAGGCGGTGAGCAGTCGAGACGAAAAGGCCAGGCGAGGGAACTAAACACAGGGAAACTAGGAACTAGGAAACTAGGAACGCAAACAATGAACACAACAACAACGCAATACTCCGTGGCTTGCGAGGGGAAAGACCGGGGCTTTTATAGCGCTGCTGATTGGTCACGGGTGCTGACGCAGTCAGCGCGATGGATACTGGGAGATGTAGTCCAGGGTGTAATGCAACAGTCAGTGTGTGATAAGGTGAGAGTGACATCTGGTGGTGAGCGGACCGCGGAACATCGACCAGATTCGTGACAGTTCTACTCCGGTGGTTAACTGACTTCTTTTCTCCATAGCTGCATTTTCTTGTTTCTCTAATGGCTTCATCTATCCAGTCTCACTTCCCCTCCCCCATGTATGAGTGACTGTCTGCTCATTTGTTTAGGTTAATTATGTGTTAGTGCTTAGTTAATAAAACTTTGATGCACAAATTACATGAGGTTTAATTCTCTCACTGCTTGTAAATGTAATGTCTTTTTTAAATTCTGATTCAAGCTGCATGCTCTAATTGTAACGTGGAGTGAGAGGCGAGAGGCGAGAGGCGAGCGGATCCATCTGCAAGCTTTTATTAGCAGGACGAGACAAAGACATGGTCGTACAGGCAGGGTCGAAACAGGAGCAAACAGGTAAATCACAGGCAAGACGTAGAGAATAAACCAATAACATGAGCGAGAGTCCAGAAGGCAGGCGGCGAACAGTCGAAACGGGGAAGCCAGGCGAGGGAACTAAACACAGGGAACTAGGAAACTAGGAAACGCTAACAACAATAATAACAACAACACTCCGTGGCTTGCGAGGGGAAAGACCAGGGCTTTTATAGCGCTGCTGATTGGTCACGGGTGCTGACGCAATCAGCGCGAAGGATACTGGGAGATGTAGTCCGGGGTGTAATGCAACAGTCAGTGTGTGATAAGGTGAGAGTGAGCGGACCGTGGAACATCGACCAGATTCGTGACACTAATGTTTTAGTACTGTAGGAAAGACATTTTCTGTGGCCAAGAAAATATCATTTCTTGGAGTTGATATGAAATTATACTGAATGTTCGCTGGACGCACAGATTAGTTAATGAAAATTTAATTCAGGTACAGTTACTACTGACAGCTGATATAAATGTATTTAATCATAATCAATTGTAATTATTTATATACATTTTCCCTTTGAACTAATTTGCTACAAACACTAATGGGGAACCTGCAAACAATAAGGCTGCCAAAATGGGCCTCGAAGCAAAAAAATGACCGCAGAAGCCAGGAGCACAGGTACAGCCATCAAAAAGTTGTGCATTTGCATGATGCCTTAAATATAAGAGGGATAGTGTGAGGTAGAACGCATTCACTGATGCAGTGACCAAATATATCTGCAAAGAAATGGTCTTTTAAAACAGTTGAAAAACAATCATTCATAGACCTCGTAACCACACTCGACAGCCAATATGAACTGCCAGGGCATGTATATTCCTTCAAAACAGCTGCCCCATGCGTGTACACCTGTGTCTGGAGCAAGCTGCAACAGGCTATTTCAGCAGTTGATTTTTCTTTTACTTACAACAGACATGTGGTCGAGTACAACAATTACCCCTTACATGTCACTGACATGTCATTTTATTGACACAGAATGAGCACTAGTATCAAAATGTCCGCAAACAAGTTTTTTGCCAGAGGACCACACTGCCTCTAACTTGGCCAGTGCATTGCAGGAGACTCTAAATGACTGGCGGTTAGAAAAGAATAAAATGTCTTGTCTCACTACTGCCAGTGGAACCAACATAAAAGCAGTTGCTCATAGTTTAGGCTGGCCCTGGTTAAGCTGCTTTGGGCACAACCTGAACCTAGCTGTGTCCAACACTATTGAGAAGATAAAGCCCGCACAGACCATGCCCTAGCAGTTTGTCATACAATAAACGGCATGTCTAAAAGCCAGGATCATATAGATTCTAAATGTAAAATAAGAAGCATTGCCAGAAGCAATAATCCTAGACCCATGCTACCTGTTACCAGGAGTGATTGACGAGAGGCGAGCGGATCCATATGCAAGCTTTATTTAATCAAACAAGACAGACACAAGGTCGAACAGGCAGGGTCGAGGCAGGAGCAGACAGGAGTGTCACAGGCAGTCGAAGAGAAAGATCCAATAAACAAGAGCGATAATCCACAAGGCAGGCGGCTAGACAGACGTAAACGAGAAAACCAGGCGGGAGATCAAAAACTAGGAAACCAGAGAAACGCTAAACAAAGGGAAAACACTAACAATACTACAGTTCAACAATCCGTGACATAAACTGGGGAAGTCCGGGCTTTATAGGAAGCCTGATTGGTCACGGGGGCTGACGCAATCAGTGCGGTGGAGGATGGGAAATGCAGTCCGAAGTGCAACGTAACGGTCAGAGTAAAATGGAAAGATGAGAGTGACATCTGGTGGTGAGCAGTCCGTAGAGCACCGACCAGATTCGTGACACTACCGGAGTGACCATGACCCGAATGTTGAGGAGACCAAGAGGATGATAGAGGAAGAAGCAGTGATCCTCGGTAGGAGAACAGGTGCTGCATTATCTACACCAACTATTCCAGAAAAGGTGGTTGTGGAAATCGCCACCTATGCTCAGGAGTCCACCATTAACGCAGAGATGGACTCATCTGGTGTAAAGAGAATCAAAATAGGTTCCCGCTGTTGGCAAAGAATGCCCAAACAATATATTTGTGTGTTTGCAACAAGCTGCACATCCGAGAGAGTGTTCAACATGAAGGGGAACATAATCACCCCCAAAAGATGCCTTCTTAAACCAGAGATGGTTAACTTGCTGGTGTTAGTGGCAAGGAAAACGTAGACTATACGAGCACTGTCACCAACAGCCACTTGTTTTATTTTATTTATTTATTTAAATGTTCATTTATGTAATGTGAAGCTACTTTGAAAGTTTTTGTAAATATTTGTTTATTTATTTGGCTCCACAGTGACTGTTTACATAGGCATCAGTAATCTAATTATTTACCTTATTCTGAGTAAAACAGTATTATGATTAAGGTGTTTACATGAATTGCTTTTAGAATATTCCTTTCATGTTCCTGTTTTACATGTTACAGTACATAGATCATTTAATGGCACGTGTCATTACGTCCCCTCCAGATTTTCACGCATCAACATACAGTTTGTCTTTGTTATGGTGCCATATACAGTTTTGAATACATCAAGCGCGTGACGGTACAACAAGGAGTCGCTCACTAGTGGATCTCAGAATTGAAGAGCATTGCAGTAGTCCAGCCTAGAAATGACCAGGGTTTGGACAAGAACAGCCTGCTCTGATAGAAAGGGCCTGATCTTTCTGATGTTGTGCAATGCAAACTTGCAAGATCGAGCAGGTCTTTGAAAGTCAATCGGTCATCAAAGATTATACCAAGATTTCTGATGGGGTAATTGTTGATGAACCTAACTGGATAGTGAAATCATGCTGTGGAGTCAGATTGGCAGGGAAGACAAGGAGCTCAGTCTTTGCCAGGTTGAGCTGCAGGTGATTTTCTTTCATCCACGCCGAGATGTCCGCCAGGCAGCCTGAGATTCGTGCAGCTATTGTTGGATCATCTGGTTGAAATGAAAGATAGAGCTGTGTGTCATCAGCATAGCAATGGTAAGAGAAGCCATGTGCCTGTATGAAGGGTCTCAGTGATGTAGTGTTTATGCAGAAGAGGAGGGGTCCAAGAACTGATCCCTGAGGAACCCCAGTGACCAGATGATTTGCTTTGGATACCTCCCCTCCCCAGGCCATCCTGAAAGACCTACCTGTGAGATAGGATTCAAACCAGCGAAGTGGAATTCCTGTGATGCCCGGTGGTGAGAGGGTGGACAGGAGGATCTGATGATTCACAGTGTCAAAAGCGACAGATAGATTGAGCAAAATAAGTACTGATGATCTGGAATCAGCTTTTGCAGTCTGCAAGGCTTCAGTGGCTGACAGTAGCGCAGTCTCAGTTGAATGGCCACTCCTGAAAACTGACTGGTTGGTATCCAGTTTGTTCTGTGAGAGAAATAGTGTTACCTGGTTAAAAACAACTCGTTCAAGTGTTTTTGCTATGAATGGAAGAAGCGAGACAGATCTGTAGTTATCTATAAGTGTAGTGTTTAATGTAGTTTTTTTGAGCAGTGGGGTTACCCAAGCCTGCTTGAATGCAGTGGGGAAAGTGCCTGTAAGGAGAGATGTGTTGATGATGTGTGTACGTGCTGGTGAGAGTGTAGGAGAGATTGCTTGGAGAAGGTGAGAGGGGATAGGATCTAGTAGGCATGTTGTAGGATGGCTGGAGAGGAGAATTTTGGATACTTCTGCCTCCGAGAGGGGACCAAAGGAGAAGAGGGGAGTTTTAGCTGTGGATGTTGTCAGTTTTAGTTCCTGTATGTGTGGAGCTGAGAACTGACCGCAGATAGTTGTAGTTTTGTCTGTAAAGAATGTGGCAAAATCATCAGCTGTTATAGAAGTGGTGGGAGGTGGTGGGAGTGGGGCAGAGGAGGGAATTGAATGTTTTGAAGAGGTTACGTGCTGCCCTGAGTTTTGACCGATGCTCATGAAGAACATTGAATAACCAGGGGTTAGAAGGGGCGTCCGTGCTGGCCTGGAAGAATGCTGGCCTGACCTGCATTAAAGGAGAACTCCACTTCCAGAACAACAGTTTACAAATAATTTACTCACCCCCTTGTCATCCAAGATGTTCATGTCTTTCTGTCTTCATTCATGAAGAAATTATGGTTTTTGAGGAAAGCATTTCTGTATTTTTCTGCATATAATGGACTTCATTGGTGCCCCGAATTCGAACTTCCAAAATGTAGTTTAAATGCAGCTTCAAAGGACTCTAAATGATCCCAGCCGAGGAAGAAGGGTCTTATCTAGCGAAACAATCAGTCATTGTTTTCGAAAAATAAAAATTTGTATACTTTTTAAGCACAAAAGCTTGTGTAGCACAGGCTCTTGGATGCGCGTCCACGGGTCGTTCTTGAACGATTTGTTCATTTTGAACAAATCTTTAATGTGACTCAGGAAGAACGAGTCGTCTCGGGGAGTGATTAATTTAGTCACGCATGCGCAACATCCTATTAGGTTCTGTACTGGAATTAGTCCACCTGTTTCGAGTCTTCAGGTTTTTCAAGTCGTTCGTTCATCTTTATGGGGCTGTCACGTGATGCTGATTTTGCTAAAATGAACTAAATGACTTGAAAAAAGATTTGTTCATTTTGCTGAATGAGACTTAAAGGTCTGACTCGGTAAAATTATCTGAACTTCCCATCACTATTATGAATCACATCTTTGAATCACCACAGGTTCATCACCTGTGTACTCCGGCTTAAAAAGGTAGAGTATGTCGAAAAACTCCATGGCTGTGTCTGAAAGCTCTAAAATGCTGCCTTCGGAGGCAGCACTCCAAGGCAGGAAGGCATCAAGGCACGTCCGAATCCAAATTCTGCTTCACTTCCTGTCTCCGGAGGTACCTTCTTCTGATGGAATTTTGAAGGCAGCACAGATGTGTCCTTCGCTGCCTTCGGTTTCCCACAATCCTGTGTGTGTGCGTCATATAGGCTATATAAATAAAGATATTCTGGTGAAATTAAACTTGTTACTTTATATAATAGATGTGATCTTGACCATAATATACTTCATAAATAGTAATAGTGTAAAAGCATAATAAATAATATTGTTTGTAATAGTAGTATTTTATAAAAATGTTAAAAGGGTTCAAATGAGTAGTAAATAAGAATAATATTTACAATATACTACCAATAATAAAGAACAGCCACTAATAACAATGACCTGTTCTGCAATAATACTTGCAACTGTGCTTTTATTTTTTAACCAAAAAATGCCATTCTCAGCCGTCTTTTCTGACGCACAGACCTTCAATGAAAATGACATCGAGGTCTTTATGTATTATTAAAACATTTGTACATAACTGTTTAAGATCGTTTTTCTACAAAATGTACAACTTAACCGTTAAGGTTAACAGGGCTGATAGTGGAAAAAATTCCTGAGCCTGAACTTTTTTTCCTTGCCCCCGAGGTGAGTAGGGGTGGGGGTACTATGTATGCGACGCACTTTTAACACATAACTTGTTGGCCCCTGGGCCCAAATATATAAACAGCCTATGTATAACCCTGATCATCATTATTGTCAAGTGGCTCTTTTTAGATATTTACATATTTGCATTATGCCCCCAGTATTATTCAAGAAAACACAGCATTTTCTTCTCATTATGTTCAGTGCCTAGATTGACATTATTAGCCCATCTTAGTACAATCACTGGAAGTAAATGCTACAGATGCTACAGCCATACCAAGACAGGTCAGTAAGTGGCAGTAATAGTACTCCAAAGTACACAGGAATTGATTAACTAAAGGACATGAAAAGGACACACATTCATTTTTCTTTAACAAATTTAATTGTAAAATATGCACCATTCAACTGAAAAACCATAATAAATAAATATACTGTAAAAGACAGTATGGGATTAACAAAAAACATTTCTCCTTCCCTTTATTTCTTCCTTTCTGAACGTAGTTTTTGGTCCAAAACATGCAAATGGTGCAAAATATGCACCATTGAACAGAAACACCATAATAAATAAATATACTATAAAAGACAGTGTGGAATTAACAAAAAAGCATTTCTCCCTCCCTTTATTTCTTCCTTTCTGAACATAGTTTTTGGTCCAAAATAGGCAAATAGTGAAAAATATGGACCACTGAACTGAAAAACCATAATAAATAAATAAATATACTATAAAAGACAGTATGGAATTAACAAAAAACCTTTCTCCCTCCCTTTATTTCTTCCTTTCTGAGCATAGTTTTTGGTCCAAAACATGCAAATGGTGACCACTGAACTGAAAAACCAAAATAAATAACTGTAAAAGACAGTGTGGAAAACATGTCTCCCTCCCTTCATTTCTTCCTTTTTGATGAACATAGGTTCTGAGGACCAAAAACATTCCTTTTTAACATGTTTGATGATGCTTTGGATTGATAAAAGAGAGGAAAAAACTGTGTTGGTGCAGATGATGTGGAGACTGGTGCAGAGGAGGGTTGGGGTGGTCTTCTTTTTTCCAGGGCCTGTTGACAAGAGGAGGTGAAGGCTTGTGCAGAGGAGGTGGTGGCTTGTACAGAGGTGAAGACTGGTGCAGAGGAGGGTTGGGGTGGTCTCTTTTCCAGGGCCTGTTGACCAGAGGAGGTGAAGGCTTGTGCAGAGGAGGTGGTGGCTTGTACAGAGGTGAAGACTGTGCAGAGGGAGGGTTGGGGTGGTCTCTTTTCAGGAGGGGCCTGTTGAGCAGAGGTGGTGATGGCTTGTGCAGAGGTGGTGGAGGCTTGTGCAGAGGAAGTGGAGGCTTGTGCAGAGGAGGGTTGGGGTGGTCTTCTCTTTTTCAGGAGGGCCTGTTGAGCAGAGGAAGTGGAGGCTTGTGCAGAGGAGGATTTTGCTGGCCTTTTGATTTTTCGGGCCTGTTGAGCCAATTTGTTTGCCTCCTTTGAGGACAGAATCCTTGCTGCCTCACTAAGCCTTTTCTGCTTTAATGCCTGTGCAGTCTCTTTCTTTTTCTTTAAATGTAATTGGTAGTTTTGGAATGAGGAAAGGCAGGATCGCCTTAAAGGCTGGTCAATGTTCATAGTTGAGGCTGTCCAGTCCCTGGCCTTAAGTGTGGACTTGATCACTGCGAGGCTCTCATATGTTTCCACATTCATGGAGCACCTGTCAGACTCTAGGATATCATCCATTAAATTGAATGATCCTTCCACCAAGGGGCCTGTAAAAATGGACAGAAGCGCTTTAACAAGTTTGCACAGGGTGGGATACCTCACACCTCTCTCTGCATTTTTCAAGGAAGCAACATGGCTCCACCAGTCTACATCAACTCGACAGTCCCCTTCGATGTAGTTTGGTACACGAAGAAGCATATCCGCATCCATCTGGTAGGCCTGGCATTCTTCAACCAGTTGACCAATCTCTTCTGGAGAGACAACATTTGGCAAGGCCTCTCCTAATGTAGTGAATGCTCCAACAACTGCATCGGATTGAATTAGAGACGGCGTTAGAGCAGAGAGTGATGTTAATATGATGTTATCCAGGGGAAGGTTTTTTTAGCAGAAACTCTGCTGACCTCATATACCCTTCTCTGAGAGAGTCATAGATATGTCCAACCCATACCTTCCTCTCCACACCGGCTTTGTTCATTGCATTGTAGCAGAATTGTCCAACAGAGAGCCTCTGGTTTGACAGTTGCAAATCCCTGCTCCGTACATCAACCTTGAGAATCTCCTTGTGACTCAGTGGAATAGCCTTTGGTCTCATAAATTTGCTCAGGAGCTCTCTAACAAGGGCCACCATTTCCACATGCAACAAATGCACCATTGGCTTTTCATGTTGAAGCTCTTTGACAAATCTCTGAAATGTCAGAAGGACCCCTGCAAATATAAAAAACAATAAATAATTCAATTTGAGCAATTAAAACTCACGACCAGTGTGGGAAATAACTGAACAAAAGTATGATTATGTATTTAAAATACAATATATACTGTAACTAAATAATAATACAACTAAATTTATTTCCAGCGAAACATTAATTGGATCAGAACACTAGTCATACTGTCATACATATAATAGAGGGAATTACTTTTTGATATATTCCAAGATGACTGTATAACAAAACATTTTTCTTTCTGACACAATGCAAAAAAAAATCAAGCGTCTGTATAGCCTCTGAGGTGACATCATATTTTTCTAGGTATCAAGTCTAGGTCTTGCATCCTCTGATAAATAAAAATTAGATTAGACTCTGTAATGAGACTACAGAGATGGCTTTTGAATATGTTACTCACTTTCATGTACAGGAGTAAATTATAGGAAACTGTTACCTTGTTACATAGTTCTTCACAATATCACACAGTACTTAAATGTTGATCATATTCTCATTAATTTGGTTATTGTTGCTGTAGAAAAGACCTGACTGTTTCATTGCATCATTACTTTGGTCATTTGTTAGATCAGATGCTAGTGGACTACAAACACTACAAACACAAAAATATTTAACAAATACAACATTTTAAGTTGCATTTAGTTTGCCTAGTCATACAAAAGATACCTCTGTATAAGTCAATCATGACTTTTACTCTTTCGAACTCTGAAATGAGCACAGAGATCCGATCTTTTCAGTCTTGGTTAACTTGTGTTCCCGTCCGGGACGCTGCTGCCTGTTCTTTCTGAAGAACTACTATCCTGCCCTTTTCCTCAGCTGTGAGGTCATGCCGCTCAAACACCTGATTAAGAAGCCTTCTGTAGTACACACACACACACACACACGTTTATGTAAATATATATAGCCTATTAACTTAATATGCTGCTAATTTGCTATTTTCCTAACACCTACAGTAACCATTTAAAAAATATCTTAAAAGATGTTGCATCATTAGGCCTCCTGTACATTCCATAATGAGCTAAAACTAACAAAACTAAATAACAGACATTAAATACATCACATCTGTTATTATTAAAAGAGTTTTATTAGGCCTACCTGTATTTGTGTTCTTCATTTGGGTCCAGGACATGATAGTAGTGCACCACGAGTACATCCAGGCGTTCATTCATTCTACTGCAGACTTCAAGCATCTGAATGAATCGGTTACTAATGGGCCTTATCAAGCTCTTGGGGGGGGAGATGGAGTAAACTCTGAAATTGTGCAAAAATCTCCTTCTGCTTGGGGGACTTCTCTATGTCATAATAAACATCAGAGCAAAAATCTTCCACCTCTGATTGAAATGGGCTCATGAGAGCCTTAGCCGCATTTGACACCATATGGACAGTGTCTCCCGAAATGTCCAGCAGATTGGGGTTCTCCTTTCTAGCTAGGGTCTCAAGCCCCGACTTCTTCCCCCTCATCACTGTGCAATTGTCTAGTAGCATACTGGTGACCTGCCTCCACTCTAGCCCATATGAGTGCAGGACGTCATTTACTTCCAGCATCAAGGCTGAGGCATTCGCAATATTGACTTTTTTGCTGGCAAGATGCTGTGTTTTCACAATGCCTGCATCCTCGTCATAAAATCGGACCAGTACATTAAGAATTTTATCCATACTTTTGCCCGCAGCCTCATCAATGTTGACTGAAAACATGCTATTCTTAAGCTTCTCAGACAGACGTTTTTTAAACTCTGGCGAGATGCCGTGTGTAAGAAGATAGCTTGCGTGCTGCCTGGAGACAGACAGATGCGCCAGGGCGGGTCTATCCTCCGCTAATTTCTTACATAAAGTGACGAGTGGGTGGGCGATAGTAAATGACAGGTCAAGCTCAGCAAGGAGCACAAGCGAATTTTTAAATCAGTCACACGATCGGTCATTGAGGGTGGAATATCTGCCGTGGCTATTGCCCCTGGCAAACGTGAGGTGTGTTGCAGTGCTCTGACTGTTGCTTTATGAACAGGGTCTAATTCGTGCCGTGACAGCACTTTTTTCCCGCTAGTTCCATACATCAGTTTCCTTGCGCACACAGTGCAATAGCATGCTCCTGGTTGCCGGAGCTTTTGACACCAGCTTCCAAAGGGCTTTCCGTCGCTACCCACATCCTCAATCCAAGCCCAGCGCCATTTATTCTTTATGCCTTTATCGATATCTTTAATGTCTTCCCCTGGCTTCATAAACATAGCCATGACTTACGGTTTGAGTTGCCAGTATGAGACACACAATTGTACAGTATGGGAGCTAAAAACACCTTCGCGCATGGAGCATTGCCTTAACCTGTATCAATCTATTTGACAAAGACACAAGGCCCGCCCCTTCCCTACTTCTGATTGGCTCATCGGCTAGTATGTGTATTGTTTGAGTCGTTGAGCGTTAAAGCTGCTCTCTGACCTGCGCATCTCAGATCTAGAGAAATGACAGATCAATATCCGCGAACCTGATTTTTTTTTTTTTTCCGCTGCCACAGTACGCCGGAAATCCGGCGTGGTGCCGGAACGCTATCACCCCTGGGTTAAGTTAAGGTAACCTAGCAATGACTTCACGTTACGCTGCCTCTAAAGTCTGTCCGAAACTGTTCCTGGAGATGCCTTCACAGCCTTGATAAGGCAGCGAGGCAGCAAGTCAGCTGACTAGGCTTTCGGACACAGCCAATGTTATTTTCTCCTACAACTTCAGAATCGTCCGACATCGTTGTACCTTTTTGTTTGTAAACAGCGTTTGACTTAGTTGTACTTTCTTAGTCTTTGCGCATTCACTTTGTAAACACTGGGTCTGTAGTTCCCCCTACGTTCCGCTTGACCTTTCGACGTGATTCAATAGTATGTGAACGCGCATCCCAGAGCCTGTGCTACACAAGCCTTTGTGCTTAAAAAGTATACAAATTTTTATTTTCCGAAAAAATGACTGATCGTTTCGCTAGATAGGACCCTTTTTCCTGAACTTCCAAAAGATGCATTTTGGAAGTTCAAAATCGGGGCACCAATAAAGTCCATTATATGGAGAAAAATCCTAAAATGCTTTCCTCAAAAAACATAATTTCTTCATGACTGAAGACAGAAAAACATGAACATCTTGGATGACAAGGGGGTGAGTAAATTATTTGTGAATTGCTGTTCTGGAAATGGAGATCTCCTTTAACATCCAGAGATAAGAAGTGGGTTGGAGAGGGAAGAGAGGAGGACAGTACAGAGGAAAGATGGGAGGGTGAAAGGGAGCGTAGGTTTCATCTGAAAGTAACAGGTAGAGGGGTTGAAGGCACACAAGTAGCAAGATGTAGGTTACATGTAATGAAGAAATGGTTGGAGATGTATAGGGATTTAACCAAACTGTTGTCTACAATACAATTGCATGTGTAGATTAGGTCAAGTTGGTTGCCTGATTAATTACCATAACGTGGAGTTTAATAGGAACTGTTATAGTAATGGCATGAGATTCAAATGAATTATAATTGCATAGAGGAGAGTGGGTTAAGTATTTGCAGTTGTTAGAAATGAGTATTCCAGTACCCCCACCCCTCCCAGTCTGAAAAGGGGTGTGAAAGAGAGAAGTTATTAAACAGAGCAGCTGGGGTTGCTGAGTCTTTTGGATGAATCCAGGTCTCAGTCAAGCCCAAGATACTGAGTCTAGATTGTAAAGAATAAGTCAAAATAAAGTCTGCTTTGTTGACAGCTGACTGGCAATTTCAGAGAACAGTGAAAGAGAAAGGTTCACTAAATAAAGTGGCAATAGGGCGCAGGTTAGTAAGATTGCGTTGCTGTCTGCGTGTGATGTTAGAGTGTTGTGTAGAGACAACCTAAATGTACTGGAAACACATGATAGAGGTGGAAAGAGAGGACAAAAAGAAGAGTGTATAAAGGGAAAGTAAAGGAATACCTAAGTGCGTTGTCGGTTTCATTGCTCGGTTAAAGTCGCGCAGGAAAAAGTTGTAAGTCTTTACCCTCGTCGGTCGTGACAGTTAATAGTTGTTTATTTAAAGTTGTAAAATTAGAGTAAATCATAAGTACTACTATGGTAACCCTACATTTCAGTAAGTCACGTGTTTTGAGAGGTACAGTGTGATGAAGTGCCCTCAGAAATGCCATCAACCACTGGGACAGAGCGAAGTCCTCAGCCCCCCACCAATTAGACAGGCCTCAGCCTTCTTCCTGTTAGCTACATGACAGAAAGATTTCACTAAAAATGGCTTAATACATAGCTCCAGTAATAGTTTACTTAAATTGTACCTTTTTAGAGAATGTTTTTGTTTATCATTTTGACTTGGGACGAGAGTTTTTCTAGCTCCATAAGGATTACACAAGAAGCCAATATATTACTAGGCAATATGCATTATTATTATAACCTTAAGAAATTGATGGCAGGATAAGTAAACGCTTGAATAGTTATACAACATACTCAAAAGGATTTATGTTTAATTTTTCATTAGAATAAAAGGGGAGAGCGTATTTTATTATTTTTTTTTTTTTGCCAAGCCAACTCTCATCCCTTCGCTGATGCAGCCGTATTGCTTTTTTCCACTATAATCTGCTTGAATTCTTCGTAAGCTAGCATTAAAACTTCTAACGTCTGTGCCGCCCTTTTCTTCTCACCATGACTTTCAATGGTGACTTGTGAATTTGGTGATCCATTGAAAATGTCTTTATGTATTCACAGTGTGTGCTTGTTAACTCTTGGTTACCAAGAGGTAGTTGAATGAACTAACTCTTCTCAGGTGCTTTGGAACCAACTAGTGATGGGAAGTTCGGATCATTTTACTGAGTTGGATCTCTGAATCTCGTTCATCAAAATGAACAAATCTTTTTTCAGTATTGATTAGTTCATCTCTCAAGTCATCGGGTTTGAGTCATTCGTTCCTAGTCCTATAGGCTATAACGTTATGCAGTTCCTGAAACAGTACTGATTAGTTCATCTCTCGAGTCTTTAGGTTTGAGTCGTTCATTCTTCTGTCACGTACCCGCCTCCCGGCTCAGTATCTTACAAGTACAATTACACATATTATTAGCTGTATGCTGTTATTATGTACAGTATCTTACAAAAGTGAGTACACCCCTCACATTTCAGCAATCATTTTGGTATATCTTCTCAAGGGACAACACTATAGAAATGAAACTTGGATATATTTTAGAGTAGTCCATCTTGGTGGTGTGTTTGGGGTCATTATCATGTTGGAAAACTGCCATTCGACCCAGTTTCTGAAGGGAAGGCATCATGTTCTGCTTCAGAAATGTACAGTACAGTTTCCCTCAATAAATGCAGCTCCCCAGTACCAGCAGCACTTATGCAGCCCCAGACCATGATGCTACAGTACCAACACCATGCTTGACTGTAGGAGAGACACAATTTTCTTGGTACTCCTCACCAGGGCATCACCACACATGCTGGACACTATCTGAGCCAAACAAGTTTGTCTTAGTCTCATCAGACCATAGGACATGGTTCCAGTAATTCATGCTCTTAGACAGGTTGTCTTCAGCAAACTGTTTGTGGGCTTTCTTGTAAGCCAGCTTCAGAAGAGGCTTCCTTCTTGGATGACGCCAATGCAAACTGACTTGTTGCAGTGTGCAGCGTATGGTCTGAGCACTGACAAGCATAAGAATACCTCTGTATGACCCTGGCCACAGTACTGTAACTCAGTTTCAGGTTGTTACTGAACCTCTTATAGCCTAGGCTATCTTTGTGGAGAGCAACAATTCTAATTCTCAAATCTTCAGAGTTCTTTGGCACGAGGCGAACATCCAGTGGTCAGTATGAGAGAATTGTACTCAAAGCACCACATTTTAACTGCTCTAATACAAGATACGCAACTTTGTATGGTCCTGTCAAGCAGACAAAAACATGAACGTGATGAACAGGACAGGTGGCTTTGCAAGGTTAAATGACATGGTTAAATGACAATTGCTGTTATCACTTAGAGAGTACTTGTCACGAATCTGGTCGGTGTCCCGTTGTCCGCTCACCACCAGATGTCACTCTTACCTCACCTACACACTCTGACTGTTGCACCACACTCCGGACTGCATCTCCCATCCTCCACCGCACTGATTGCGTCAGCCCCCGTGACCAATCAGGCGTTCTATATAAGCACCGGTCCTTCCCAGTGCACTTCACGGATTGTTATATTGTTGTATTCCCTTTGTTATCGCTTCCTAGTTTCTTGTTCCGAGTTCCTAGTTCCCTGTGTTTTGTTTGTCCCGCCTGGTTATCTCGTTTGGACTGTCTAGCCGCCTGCCTTTCGGATTATCGCTCGTCTTAAAGGACTATTCTCTCGTCTCGCCTCTGACATTCCTGTTTGCTGTTGTTTGACCCCGCCTGCACGACCTTGTATCTGTCTTGTCCTTATAATAAAGCTCGCAAATGGATCCGCTCGCCTCACGTCTCTCCTTCCCGGTAACAGTACTCACTTTTGTTGCCAGCTGTTTTGAGAATAATGGCTGTATGTTGAGTTATTTTCAAGGGACAGTAAATATACACTGCTATACAAGCTGCACATTGACTACTCTAAAATATATCCCAGTTTCATTTCTATAGTATTGTCCTGTGAGAAGATATACTAACATGATTGCTGAAATGTGAGGGGTGTACTCAATTTTGTGAGATTCTGTATGTATCTTTACTTTATCAAAGTGATTTTTCCTCCTCATATGAATAAAGTTTAAAGCCTCTTTATTACCACATTACGGAAATTCACAAATGTATAAATTGTGAGAAATAAAAAGCTACAATTTGAGACCAGAAACGCACCACTGTAAATGTGTTTGTAAGGAAGGTTGGGAATTATTAAGTCATTTCTCTATCCACTACTGCTGTCATGTCACATGACAAAAGAACGAATGACTCGGACCTGAAGACTCGAGGTGAACTAATCATTTCTCCTTCCGGTACAGACTGCATAGCATCTATAGGGCTGTCGCGGGATGAACGAACGACTCAAACCCGAAGACCCGAGAAGTACACTAATCATTTCTGTTTCCTATGAAGAACCAATAGGATGGTATGCATGTGTGATCAACACGAAATAAACGGATCCCTTCCTGAGATGACTCGTTCGTCCCAATTCATATTAAAGATTAGTTCAAATTGAACGAATCGTTAATGAACGGCACATCACTAGAACCAACATACTCAGAGTAAGCAGATTTCGGGGTTAATCAACCGAGAGTTCAGGGGTTTAGAACTATGATCAAAACATAGATGACCTCCTACTGTATAACAGTAAAAAAAAATGTTCAAATGTTCATCTCATTAACATATTTGAAAAGTCATTAGAGCTTAAGCTTGCCAAATAATTAATTTCTGACTTTTTGGCTGACAAAAATATAGAATGCCTCTTATATGCGGGTATATTACTTTCTGTTGACTGCTTATTTAAGTTATTCTGGTTTAATAGTAAGGCTGTTGACAGTAGGACATGTTGTACAGGTTCACCTTAAGTTTGGAATGAAACTGTGAAACGCCAACTGAGAACTGACCGAAGTTAGGGCTGGGAGTCGATTTCAAAAAGAATAGATTCTTTGATACCGAGGCGTTGAGAATCAAGAGTTAATTCCAAAGGTTGGAATCGATCCCATCAAGGGGAATCGACTCCCCATTCATAGCCATTTTCAGTTCAACAAAGCTTATCTATGGGCGCCTCTCAAACGAAAGGCTGCATCATACAAAGGCTGCATATCTCGACTGCTGTCATCAAACTTCGCTGAACATCGATTCACGAAAATAAACTGAATGAAAAGAGTCGGTACTGAGCTCATTTGAGTTTGAGGTGGCAGCCTTGCTCGCTAATAGTGATTGTAAGTCTGATTCGTTTCCACAAAAAGATTCTTTCGGATAGATAGTTTTAATGAACCAGTTCAAAAATGATTCAGAAGTTATTTTATGGTGAAACAGCCTTATATTCTCAACAGTTTTGAGCGCCGCACGACAGAATAGATCATGACGTGATCGAGGGTCTTGATCCTATTTCCATCTTAACTAAAATGCTATTTTTTAACCTTTTTATTAGCCAGTGCTAATTCTGAAAGAAAACGCAGAGAGCACAGATCAGTGGCAGAGAGCAACAGTGAGGAGTCGATTCTAGGAATCGAATCTCATCGATTCCAAAATTTTCGAAATTGAACAGCCCTAATGAATATAGTAGCAGGCATGTTATGAAAGATAAAGAATGACTGAATTAATACTTTTAAAAAGTAAATAGAGTTTTGTTCTTTATTTTCTGCGTTTGTTTTAATTTTCTGTGCTGATTTGAGTAATATATGAGAAAGACCTTTTAAATGTAAAATTATTCACTCCCCTTCAGAAAAGCAGCTCAAAATCTCCCTCTTCTGTTTCCTAACCAGTTCATTAGTGGGTTTGTTCTAATCTCATTAAGATGGTTTAACATGATTTCATAAAACAAAACAAGTTTTAAAAAAAAGGTAAAACAACGGAAAATCAAGAATGAACTCTGACTTCTTATTTTAATTGATCTCATAATAACTGTCATGAAACACCTGGATTTTAGAAAAGTCTGATTTCTAGACATGTTGAAGTCATGGACATTTCTGTAATGAATTACATTCTTCTAGTTGTGTCAGGGTCTAAAATATTTAAGTGGGTTGAAATTGTTGAGAAATCTCTGAGTAGTTTGAACAGTTATTTAAAAAAAAAATCATAAATGTCATAAATGATCAGTGTCATTGTTAGGCACCACACAAACCACACAATTGGTTCACTTGATTAGGGCCCCAAAACTCAAAACATGCCTGATGGATCTGAGGATCCTCAAATGCAAACTGTGTGTGTTTTGCTTCAAGAGAGCAACCATACATTTGTTGTTTTACTTTCTATTTTTAAATTCTTAATTTATTCTTTATTCATGTATTCATATATAATCATTTATCATTTTGTTATACCATTTAATAATCATTTATAATAATCAGAATTATTGATATGCTCGTTTCATTAATTCATTTTTTCCATTGTTGTTTAGTCTTATAACTGTGTGGATTCAAAGGCTATTTGTCTTTATGAATGAGAGATACAAAACAATGTATACTTGTTGGATTTGTGTTCTTTACACAAGGTTTGAACAATGAAACATATGCAGCTAAGATTATTCAATAAGCTCTGCTCCTTTTTACCATCATCACTTCGTCACACCTTGTTCAACTTCTTGGCTGACAGAAGACTGTAATTAGTGTTCTGGGTATTTTGTGTACCAGACAAGTCGTAAGGTTTTTGGGTTTAAGACTACTCTCCTGATGAGTTATTCAGTTACCAGGCTGGATCTTAATTGTCTAGGCATGGGGGACTCGATCTAACACATCCCTGTAAATGGTCATGTCAATTCATTGGTATTCATTGGTGTGAAGAAGCTCTGGAATTAATCTCCAAACTACTCGCAGAGAAGCTGGAGCCAAGAACAGGCTGGATAAAGGGTCAATCCATCACAGACACACATTCACTCAAACCTACACCAGTTGATCGGCTGCGTTCCACTTCCCTCACAAACTTTCCCTCGTCTACTTGAAGAAGTGGAAATTCCCAAGTGGGATTTCCACGAGCGGAAGTGCGCGAGCGTGTGTCTGAAAGTGGAACGCAGCCCACCAGCCCACCAAACTCCACCAGAAACCTGGGACTTTCTTGCTGTGAGATAACAGTGCTACACACTGAGCCACATTATAATTACTGCCACTTCCAGTTTGTGTAAATAAAGTTGGAAAATGAGCAGCTTTCACAAATATATCTTGAGGATCTTTTGAAGGGAAAGACTCAATCACAGGTGTGACTACCTCACTTCAACTGCTGCTACTTACACTCACAATAAAGAATCAAGACAACACACAGCTTTATTTAAAATATATCAATTTTTATTCTTATTTAATAAAATTATATACAAATTTTAAATGTAATTTATAAATTATGAATTAGAGCACAGCTTTTACAGATTTTATATATGTTTATATTGTGTTATTTTTTTAGTGTTAAAACTGCCTTTTATTCATCCGCGGGGTTTTTTAAGTGTTAAAACTGCCTTTTATTCAGCCGCGGGGTTTTATTTGTTGGCAGCAAACTGCCTTGGTTTAGCCAAGTGGGGTTTTTGTCAGTGTTAAACTGGATTTTTTTCAGCCCGTGGGTTTTTGTCATGTTAAACTCGCCTTTTATTCATCCACGGGGTTTTTTGGCGTTAAAACTGCCTTTTCAGCCGCGGGGTTTTTGCGTTAAACTGGCTTTTTTTCAGCCGCGGGTTTTAAGTGTTAAAACTGCCTTTATTCAGCCGGTTTTTTTTGGTTTAAACCGCTTTTATTCATCCACGGGGTTTTTGGGCGTTAAAACTGGCTTTTTTCAGCCGCGGGTTTTTAAGTGTTAAACTGCCTTTTTTCAGCCGCGGGTTTTTAAGTGTTAAACTGGATTTTTTTCAGCCGCGGGTTTTTTGTCGCGTTAAAACTGCCTTTTATTCATCCGCGGGGTTTTTTGGGCGTTAAACTGCCTTTATTCATCCGCTGGGTTTTTTAAGTGTTAAACTGGATTTTTTTCATCCGCGGGTTTATGCAGCAAACTGCCTTTATTCATCCGCGGGTTTTTAAGTGTTAAACTGCCTTTATTCATCCGCGGGTTTTGGCGTTAAATCCGATTTTTTCAGCCGCTGGGTTTTTGCGTTAAACTGCCTTTTATTCATCCAGCGGCTTTTTAAGTGTTAAACTGCTCCTTTATTCAGCCACGGTTTTTTGTCATGTTAAAACTGCCTCTTTATTCACATCCGGCTTTATGTTAAACTTTGTCCATCCGCTGGGTTTTAAGTGTTAAACTGCCTTTTATTCATCCGCTGGTTTTTTAAGTGTTAAACTGCCTTTTATCTTAGCCGTGGTTTTTTGTCATGTTAAACTGCCTTTATTCATCCACGGGTTTTTAAGTGTTAAACTTGGCTTTATTCATCCGCTGGGTTTTAAGTGCTAAACTGGCTTTTATTCATCCGCTGGGTTTTTGGCGTTAAAACTGCCTTTTTTCAGCCGCTGGGTTTTTAAGTGTTAAAACTGGATTTTTTCAGTCAGCTGGGTTTTTGTCATGTTAAAACTGCCTTTATCTTTATCCTCAAGAGGGTTTTTTAAGTGTTAAACTAGTTTCTTTATTCAACCATTGGGTTTTTGGGCGTTAAACTGATTTTTTCATCCGTGGGTTTAAGTGTTAAACTACTTTTATTCATCCTCATGGGTTTTTAAGTGTTAAAACTGCCTTTATTCATCCGCTGGGTTTTTAAGTGTTAAACTGGATTTTTATTCATCCTGGCTGGCTTTTTTGGCGTTAAAACTGGATTTTTTCATCCGCTGGGTTTAAGTGTTAAACTGCTCTTTTATTCATCCTACGGGGTTTTTAAGTGTTAAAACTGCCTTTATTCATCCGCTGGGTTTTTTGGCGTTAAACTGGATTTTTTCAGCCGGGTTTTTAAGTGTTAAACTGCCTCTTTTATTCATCCCCGCTGGGTTTTTTGGCGTTAAACTGGCTTTTTTCAGTCAGCTGGGTTTTAAGTGTTAAACTGTCTTTATTCAGCCGCTGGGTTTTGGCGTTAAAACTGGCTTTTTTCATCCTCATGGGTTTTTTAAGTGTTAAACTGTCTTTTATTCAGCCGGGTTTTTTGTCATGTTAAAACTGCCTTTATTCATCCACGGGTTTTTTTAAGTGTTAAAACTGGCTTTATTCATCCGCTGGGTTTTTTTAAGTGTTAAACTGGCTTTTTTTCAGCCGGGTTTTTTTGGGCGTTAAACTGCCTTTATTCAGTCAGGTTTTAAGTGTTAAACTGTCTTTTTTCAGTCACGCTGGGTTTTTAGTGTTAAAACTGCCTCTTTTTTCAGCCGGGTTTTTTTAGTGTTAAAACTGGCTTTTTTCAGCTGGGTTTTTTGTCGTTAAACTGCCCTTTATTCATCCGCAGGGTTTTTGGCGTTAAACTGCCTTTATTCAGTCAGCTGGGTTTATTTGTTTGGCGTTAAACTGCCCTTTTATTCAGCCGGGTTCTTTGTGGCGTTAAAACTGCCTTTATTCATCCGCTGGCTTTTTGCGGTTAAACTGGCTTTATTCATCCGCTGGGTTTTAAGTGTTAAAACTGGTTTTATTCATCCGCTGGGTTTTAAGTGTTAAACTGCCTTTATTCATCCATGGGTTTTTGGCGTTAAACTGCCTTTATTCAGCCGTGGGTTTTTGTCGCGTTAAAACTGCCTCATTCATCCACGGGTTTTTTAAGTGTTAAACTGGCTTTTATTCATCCGCTGGGTTTTTTAAGTAGTTAAACTGGCTTTTTTCAGCCAGCTGGGTTTTAAGTGTTAAAAACTGCCTTTATTCAGCTCGTGGCTTTTAAGTGTTAAACTGCCTTTTTCATAGCCGCTGGGTTTTTTAGTTAAACTGCCTTTTTCAGCCGGGGTTTTTTTAGTGTTAAAACTGGCTTTTTCAGCCGCGTTTTGTCGCGTTAAAACTGCCTTTATTCATCCGCAGGGTTTTTAAGTGTTAAACTGGCTTTCTATTCAGCCGCTGGGTTTATTTGTTTAAGTGTTAAACTGCTCTTTTATTCAGTCATGGGTTTTAAGTGTTAAACTGCCTTTTTCAGTCAAGGGTTTTTTGTGTGTGTTAAACTGCCTTTATCTCAGCCGTGGAGTTTTTAAGTGTTAAACTGCCGCTATCATGTGAACCGCTTTGAATTATGATCTTTTTTAATAGCATTTTTTGACATTCTGCTATTAATGTCACTAGTAGCACTAGTGACTGCTGCAACAAAAAATAGCTTTTTTGACATTTCCCCCATATTAATGTTCATTAGTGAAGACTATGTAGGGTGTTTCAACTCCTTGTCTCTGAAGATCCATTTATTGTAGATAATTTTAACCCTGACCCAACACACCTGAACCTAACTAATTAGGGTCTGAAGGAGAATTCTGATAATTACAGACAGGTGTGTTTGATCAGGGGTTGGAACTAAACTCTGCAGGAAGCGGATCTCCAGGAACAGGGTTGGGCACCCCTACACTAGTGACTGCTAAAAACAATAATAGCTTTTTTTTTTGACATTTCCTATATTAATGTCACTAGTACAGCACTAGTGCCTGCTATAAACAAAATAGCTTTTTTTTTCACATTTCCCATATTAATGTCACTAGTAAAGCACTAGTGCAGGGGTGCTCAACCCTGGTCCTGGAGATCCACCTTACTGCGGAGTTTAGTTCCAACCCTGACCAAACATACCTGAACCAACTAATTAGGATCTGAAGGAGCACTTGATAATTACAGACAGGTGTGTTTGATCAGGGTTGGAACTGAACTGTGCAGGAAGGTGAATAGGGTTGGGCATCCCTGCACTAGTGACTGCTATAAACAAAAATAGCTTTTTGTTTTTTCATTGCTTACAGTAATAATTTGTAATGCACAAATTAAATTACTGTGTTTACATGCACTTATGACCAGTCTAGTTTCTACATATAGCAACGTTCTGAAACATTGAAATATGAACAGCATTTTCTTGCTGATCTTCTTCTCTAAATGGCTTTCTTATGTTTTTGAGAGTATGTGCTTGACAGAAAGCCCATTACTGACGGAGCTGCAGGTGTTAAGAATACGAGCAGGGGTAACACGAACGCTGCTTTGGTGTCTGTCAGTGTTAGATGTGGATGTGAACACAGTCGTTGTTGTCACGCTGTCATTTTACCTGCAGCTCTAGAGTCTCACTGCATTTCCTGCTCTAAATGTCTCCTTGAGACCTTCTTGAGGTCTCGTTTTTTTTTCTCTTTATGGTTTTAGATTATGTGGAGCTCTTCTCTGATTTCTATCATTAAGCTCCTCACCTCTGGTCCGTGTGATGAACGGATCTGCTGCCTTCTTCCAGTCTAGGCCTTCATCCAGCGGTGCTCTTCCAGCTGCTCTAGAGTCAGCCGGTGAGCTGGATTACGGCACAGGCAGCGGTAAATCAGGTCATGGTATGCTGGAAACAGTTCAGAGAGAGTAAAGGTTAGTCTTCAAATATCAAATATGAACAGTCAACATTTCTACTCCTTAGATTTGATAGATCATGTAGATCTGTTTGTGTCTGTGTGTTGTGTATTCACCTGTGGATAATGTCGGATCCATCTTGATATAGTCATGCAGAATTTGGTCAAAGCTTTCGAAAGGCAAATATCTGTGCATGATTTCAAAGAGTAAAATGCCCAATGCCCAGACATTTGCCACTTCTGCGTGAAATACGGACTGCCTGATCACCTCAGGTGGGGTGTACGCGTTCGATCCTGAAAGAGAGAGACACAGTTTTAGTGTTTCTGTACTTTTATCATCAACAAGACAATAAAATGTGATCATCAGTAAGACTACGCTAACAAAACAGGTTGACTTACCTTGGTAATCGCTGCTGTTAAAGCCCTCGCTGGTAATGAGACGGGCGCAGCGGAAGTCAATAAACTTGAGCTCCAGGGTGTGGAGAGTCACCAGGATGTTACTTGAGCGGATATCACCGTGGTAAACTCCACGCTCACTGCAGTGTTTGACTGCTTGAAGCGCCTGAAGCATGAACAAGCGTGCTTGCCCTTCACTAACAGAACCTGAGAGCAAGATGAAATCCTCCAAGGTCCTGCACGGTTCGGGGTACTCCATGATGAGAGAGAAGCTGCTCTCGTCCTCAAGCCACTGGTGTAACTGGATGATGTTGGGGCATGAGGGAGCTTCTCCCAACCTGAGCATCAGAGCCACTTCAGCAAGCACAGGTTTGCAGTGACCGGCCTAGAGACAGAAACATAACACAGTTAGTTTGCTATGAGAAACTCTTGAGTCAAAAGCTTCATTTCAGTTACAGGCTATAAAAAACACAAAATATAAATAAGATTTTGGTAACTTACAATGTCCAGATAGTGGTCCATCCTGCGCTTAGGGATACACTTGATGGCAACCTTCAGCTTTTCGCTGAATACGTGTGTTCCCTCATAAACCTTGCTGAATTTTCCTGATGCAATTAAATGTCCAACTTCGTAAAGAGACACAATCGATCCTGAAAAACACACAGAGAAACAGACACGTATGAGACTGCAGTTCCTTTGATTGTCTGATCTGAACTCCAACAGCAGCGCTGAAGAACCTCAAATCAAAGTCAGAGATTCACAGTATTGATAAAGAGAAAATAAAACAGAGCAGAAATAACATGATGCAAAGCAATAATGACTCACCTTGAGGCAGTTCGATTTCCGGTTCAGGCTCTGTGTCAGATGCTGCTTCTGACACGATCTGCTCTGAACCGGAAACTGAACTGGATACTGAACCGGGCAGAACTACATCTTCGGGCTCTTGCTCGATCTCAGAGGGACCTCCTTCAAGAGGCACCGTCTCGAGATCTGTAGAGACCTGGTCCTGCTCCGGCAGACTTTCCTCCTCAGGAACGAACTGGGATTCATCCTGATCCGGCTCTGCTTTTGGAGGCCAGACTGTACAGGGGAAGAGCTGCTTCACAGCCTCACGTGCTCTCCTGAAGAAGGCACGGACTGCTTTCCTCTTCCTTCCTTTCTTGGCTTTTTCTAAAATGAGGAACAATGAAGAGCAAACTATTAAAAACATCTTTACAATGTGAACAGTTAAAAATAAAAACAGTTCAACAAATGTCTTTGTCAAACTGTTAAGAAATTACTTTAAGTGGTCATATTTTAAGTAATTACGAACAGAAAAGAACAGGACAGAAATCACATGAACCAAAAATAATAATGACTTACTGTCACACAGATTCAAGCTGGATGAATCTGTAACGTGTGGTTCGGGATCCGGTGTTTCTTTGATCCCACAGGTAGCCAGCACACACAACGGCGACTCAGGATATTCACACACCTGACCTGGCAGACACACCAGATCAGGAGTGAAAGGGTCCGCGTCAGCCGTCGGCGTGATCCTGGAGGGGCCTGGGACAGGTGTCACCTCCGTATCATCCAGAGCGTCCGTCTCCGGTGTGAGACGAACCACTCTGTCCTGGTCGCAGCAGGAGAAGAAGGGCCGCTTCACAGCCTTGCATACCCTCCGGAGGAGGGTACGGGCTGCTTTGCCCTTCTTGCCTTTTGTAGGTTTGTCTGCAATAAACAACAGTGAAGAATAACATATTAGAAACATCTGTGACTACAGATTAGAAACCATTTTCAACAAATTCCTGACAGTTAAATAGATCTGATAACATTCTTCAATAAAAAAAGTCAAGTGCAGCTCTAATAATTAGACTAACTTGTAGTTAGTTCGCAGAAACGACTTGCAGTTATTGCGTTTACATTCATATATACATTTTATGAAAAAGTCAAACACTCAGACCAGAATAACATTAAGACAACACTACAGAGAGTAATTACTGTGTGTCATTGTTGATTTTCATCTTACCTTTCTGTCTGTTCTCCATGGAGTCTGGAGGAGAAGAAGCCTTCATTTCACCTGCAGCCCACGCAGTTACAGGGACAGGCTGGTTTTCAGATGTCATGTACATCTCGTTTGATTTCTCAAAACTTACACTGGTGAAATATTATACGCAGCGTCCAAACTATGAAAGGTTTGTACAGACTGTGAATCTGAAGTGAATAAATCAGTGGGATCAGTCGCTGATTCAAACTCACTCAATTCGATTCGCGTCTGTTATGATTCTAATTTCGAATGTTCAGCAGGGGTTTATATAACCGTCACACTCGGGCACGCGCTTCTCTTTCTGCGCGTTCTGCGCGCTCAGCGGAATGGAACCGCGCGCGCATCTTTCCGTTTTGTGGTTGTTAAAGTTAATAGTTAATACTAATATTGTTGTTGAACACAGCAGTATCAAGAGTATTGTCAGATGTTAAATATATTTAAATATATATTTGAAAACACGCCGCACGTACACCCGTACGTAAACACTTGTCAGTTATATTAGTTTTATTAGAGAAATATACCATTACGATGCGAATTAACGTTGATTTTTTGGTGAAATGCGGCTTTACCGAAGCTCTGTGTCTGTCACACGGGTGAGTATTTCTGTATTAAATGTGATTTTGAAAGTGGCAGGTCGTAAAATTGTACGTCACCTTAGAGAGAGAGAAAAGATAATATTCATTCACTTCATAAGAAGATATATTGAGACTGAGCGTTTAATAAAATGCCTAGTAATCAAGGCACTAATTGATTCACCAAAATATGAATCATAGCATTATTATCTATGCAGTCGTGCTCCAAATTGTTATTGATCTGATTAATAAGAGAGATGTGATTTGACACAGAAATGAATGTAGCACAGTAGCTTTTGTTCAGCGCTTTAATTAATGTATTATTCTATTGAAAACGACAGATTCTGTCTTTATTTATGAATTACAGCTCACTGTATTGTAATTATAACTGTTGTTCAACTCATCCATGACACTCATAATCTTCCTTCTCCAAATGTTTCAGATGTTATTGCTCTCAGTCATCCTTGATGGAAACCCTTGTTTGATTGACTCAACAAAGAAAAGAAGATGCCACGAGCTGACTGAAAAACCAGAAAGCAAATTAATGTGTAAGAATATTTATATTTTATTACAGTATTGCAATCCTGTCACCTGCTGCTTTAAACTCAAAATATGTGATTATGTGACTTGTGCTGATTTGTTGTAACTTGATAAATTGGCCAGAATAATCTCATTCACCCAAAAATGGTCAATCTCTCATCATTTACTGTCCCTCGTGTGGATCCACACCTGAATAACTGACTTTCTTTCACTGAAACACAAAAGAAGATATTTTAAGAAAATATTTTAAGAGTGTTTTTTTTTTTTTTTGCAATGGAGTTCAATAGTCCAGTCAAGTCAAATTATGATGTAAATATTGGTCAATATCATTCTGTTAAGTCTGTCCTGCTCAAAGCAAGAGTGAGCGATTCTCAAAAAGTAATCATGAAAGTAAGATTGTCTGTCACACCTGAAAAGTAATTCAAGAATCAGTCTCCAAAATGCTTTGGTTACCAACATTATTCTAATAAATTTAATTTAAAGTGCTCCTATTATGCCTTTTATTATGTATGTGAACATAAACTATCTGCAAAGTTGTGAAGTCGACAGTGCAGGATAAATAAAGTTATTGTCTATAAAAAAAAAGAGTCAGCTCACAATCGCCTGATCAAGTCGTCAGGAAATCGAATTTCTGTTATGGCCATACGTCACGAAGTAACACATTTGCTTAATGTCCGCCCATGTTCTACGTTGCAAACAACTTGCCCACCCACAAACAGTAAAATTTCCATGTGGTTTACGTCATGTCAAGAAGACATTGTATTCTAAGTACAATGCGGGATTCACCAAACTATGGCTGTTTGGGTGTTGTGGGCTAGAGTAACGGTGATGGACGTTTCGTGTTTGAAATTCACTGCACGCAGTAACGTCAAACCAATCGCAAAAGACTGGGTCATCGGACCAATCACCGCAGATTAGTGTCACGCAAAGGAGTGGTTTGGACAAATGATTCGTTTTAACGAACCGTTTGGAAGTCGTTGAGCAAATAAGGTAAAAATAAATGCATATTATGAGACAATAAAAGTGTTTTTTGACCTTGCATGCATGTCAACTTCTTGTTGGGGACTCACAAAACCAAAATATGAACCTTTTAAAATCCATAATAGGGGCACTTTAACTGAGTTCCGGTCAGCTTTCCCATGTAGATTCAGTTTTATTGACTTGACCCGACCCGGCCAGAGTGGCACTGTTAAATTTACAGCCCAAACCCGAAATTTTCACAACAAATAACTAAACTTTTTAAATATGCTGTATTTCACAAATGCATGCAACGGGCAGTAAACAAATTTCTGTATCGCAATCATTGCTCTCATCCTGATAATGTGCGTATGCCATTTGCCATGCACAACGGCAAAGTGAATTTCATTTTAAATATAGCCTATACAACAAACACCACATACACGTTACATATAAGAGATAATCCAGTTAGCATGAGCCTTAAATGATTTTAATGCACGACTTGGAGGCAAAGGGTAAAAAATACAGTAAAAACACTGAGATGAAGTGTGTTAAGATCACATTTATTTGAATGAATTATAAGACTTATTTGAATTAATTAGCCAGAGAGAGGGGAATGAAAGTTGCATGTGTGATTACCTGCATCTGTGCATCTCTCTCTCTCTACAAACAATGAAGTGCTAAGGGTGACGTCACGGACACTACGCCCATGTTTTTTTACAGTCTATGAACAATTCAGTTACGCCCCTACTAAATTATACATCCTTGAATTTAAGTTAAAATTATGATATTTTTAATGAAATTCTGTCCTTTCAATGATAGTCCAGATAACCACCCAAATAAGGTCTAAAAGGAAAAAAAACCAAACATATTTAAGTGGTGGACAGACTTAATTAAGCCATTACAAAATAATAATAATAATAATAAAAAATGAATGCACGAAAACTGTGAATTTTAGAAAATAAACAGTTTTTGAAAGTAGCGTTTTACTCAGTTTTATTTATTTTGCTGTTGATGGAGGGACAGATATTTCTAAGTCGTGGGTTTTCAAATTTAAGCCCAGGGACCCCCAGGGGGCTGCAAGGGCATAACTGGGGTTTGTGTTAAAGTCTACAGAGAAAAAAAAAACGTAATGATGATAATAGATTAAGTTGAAAAAAAAAAAAATACTGTTATACTGTAAAATGTGCTGTATTTCTTTTGGTTCACTTTTGTTTTTTTGTTACTGTAACACAACTACATTGTGCCTCATTTATTCATTCATTCATTCATACATGTACAAATTGTAAAATTGTATTTCATCAGTTCTGTTAAACAAAAATGAAAAACAACAACAACAACAACAACAACAACAGTGATACTTCATAATTTGAACAAAAACTCCAATATATAGCAAAAAGTTTTTAAGGTCGCTTGAAGTGGTTTTTCGGGCAATTCGAAAAAGGAATATTTTGCAAAACTGCAATGGAAACGGGTCTTCCGCATTTACAGGTCACATGGCATATGTAAACGATCATTCGTCAATGTACTATAAACTCCAAGAAACACTTCATACATAGCCGCTCTCAGGTATAAGGGGTTTTCCCTGATATTAATGACTGATATCATTACTATGTACCAGCAGCGTCGCACACGTTTCTGAAGCGGCTCCCCGTGCTGCTTCTGTAAAGATACACGCATATGCCTCTTTCCAAAATTCGGCTAAATCTCACCAAAATCCATTGCCATGACTTATCGCGAGAGGAACAAATTAAGTTGACATCGAACAAATTAATGACATCGGATAATGGAAACGTTGTCATTTCGCAATACTTTTATATCGACATTTACAAAATTTCGCCAAAGTTTTGCGCAAATCTGTAATAGAAACACGCCTAGTGTTTTTGAGCTCATCATTGACTGATGCGCAGGCTGTGTACAATGGTAACCCTGACCCTAACCATCAGAACTAAGTTCCTCACCCAAAACCTTATCCTAAATGAACTCAATTATAACCTGATCCCTAAAAGCAAGTCTTGACCCTCCCACAGGCCTTTTGCATAAAGAATGAGAATATAAATCTTAACAGTGAAAATCAACAACATCAATTACATTAAAAAACATGCTACTAAAACTAAAAAAACAACAAAAATAAAAGCACATAGTAAGAATTAAAAAAATAACTTGACAATTCAATAGCATAATTTATTCATGCTGCAGTGCATGCTGGGAGTCATGGATGAGTTTCAACAAAACCACTAGATGGCAAGCCTGCAACCATTAGCCGAAAAAGCGTAACGGCTAAAGCTAACGCTTCCGCTCTGGCAGTACGTGGGAAAAGAGACCAGAGGCTTTTTTTATGGATGTCAAAGGAGGAGAGGCTTTACTACGCTGATTAAACAGCTTTTTAAATTAAATGGCAACAGTCTATCTGATAATCTTCAACATGTTTTACACTAAACAATACTTTTGGATTGAACTATTTTTTGAGTTTGCTACAAAAAAAATGCAGTTTTATAAGAGAAGTCACTGACTTTTTGCGACAGGTGGGATTCAGCTTACCCTGCTCATTCATTCTTATGGTATCCGTAAACGGCCAATGAGTGTTGCACAACAGTAAGTAATACAGACCCTCTCATCTCCCTACAGTAAGACAATCTCTGGTCTCGTACTATGCTGGTACCCAGCATGCACTGTGGCATGAAGTTTTTAATTGTCACCATTGTTGAGATTCTGATCCTTGTGTCAAAATAATATATTTAAGTCTTTTATATTTTTTGGTTGTCACCACACTGACTGATCTCATGCTGTAGAATAACTTGGATATCATAATAAAACAATATATCTAAAAAGCACCCACATAATTAGACTCTGAATGAGATCAGTGAATCAGGCCATTAGATGATGATTGTGACCATTATAAAATGCCATCATCACCAGTGGTCAGAGTTTCAGAGATTTTTCTCTGATTTTGCAGGGAAAATTCACATTTTATAGTTGGATTTGTGACTGTAAGTGACTCTCCTCCAATGCTATTGAGCTTTAAATTATGGCATATTTTGCATTTGAGCCCATTCTGAGGTGAAAAATAGCATTTTTTTTTTTTAACTATGATTTACAGTTTATTTTAATAAATATCAAAAATGTAAAAGGTCCTCATGAAGGGTGTCAGTGAGATTGGTTAGGGTTTGCCTGCTCAGCCGAAAGTCTGGCCTAAGGTCACTTTCTCCAAGTACAAGCTGAGAACAGGTACTCGTGGGTTCAGTGAACAGTATGGGTTTTGGGTGGATGACTGAAATAAACACAATTATTTTAGTAAAATGTATTGTATTGTTTGTTGTCAACCATACTGTGGAAAATAGTTTTTACAATATATCATCATAATTGAATGTTAATGATCCCCTGATGTAATGTTGTGATGAACTAAGAAGTATTTTTAATGGATTATGAAATAGCTTCTATTTCTGACAGGAAGGATTGGTTTATAAGAGTTTATAAAATAGCTGTTTGTATTTTGTTTCAACTTAACCCCTAAATGCATACCTCGGGTCATCATTCACTACCCTCTCTCTTCTTCATTTTTTAAAGTTAGACATCAGCTTTCTTAGTATTCCTCAAACTATTCATCATAAACAATATAACAAGATTATTTTTGATTATTATTTATATATATATATATATATATAAAATGTGTGTGGGCTTGTTAAAGAGTTACTCCACCCCAAAATGAAAATTTTGTCATTAATCACTTACTCCCATGTCATTCCAAACCTGTAAAACCTTCATTTGTCTTCGGAACACAATTTAAGATATTTTGGATGAAAACTGGGAGGTTTGTGACTGTCCCATTGACTGCCAAGTAAATACCACTGTCAAGACCCAGAAAAGTATTAAAGACGTTGTCAAAATAGTCTATCTGGCATTAGTGGTTTAACCATGATTTTACGAAGCTACGAGAAGACTTTTTGTACGGAAAGAAAACAAAAATATTCAACAATTTTGGAGAATATCCACTGGACATAAACTGCGTATGCTGTTCTGTGTTAGCCACACCGCATGGATATGTTTTCTATGTTTATTTACGCTTTGATTCGAAGGAAAACAGCGTATCCGTGTAATGCAGCTGACATAGAACAGTCTTTCCTTCGAAAACCACATCTCTAGTATTTGCAAAACTGCATTTTTCCATCTCAAAAATATATCTAAATTATGACCTATGCTCTCAATGTCAAATGCTGAAATGTTAATTCATGACCTCAAGATTAGATTATTGTAATGCTTTATTGGGTGGTTGTTCTGCTCGCTTAATAAACAAACTCCAGCTGGTCCAAAATGCAGCAGCTCGAGTTCTTACTAGAACCAAAAAGTATGATCATATTAGCCCGGTTCTGTCTACACTGCACTGGCTACCTATTAAACATTGTATAGATTTTAAAATCTTGCTAATTACTTATAAAGCCCTGAATGGTTTAGCTCCTCAGTACCTGAGCGACCTCTTATCGCATTATAGTCCCTCACATCCGCTGCATTCTCAAAACTCTGGCAATTTGATAATGCCTAGAATATCAAAATCAACCACGGCCGGCAGATCATTTTCTTATTTAGCACCCAAACTCTGGAACAATCTACCCAACACTGTTCGGGACGCAGACACACTCTGTCAGTTTAAATCTAGATTAAAGACCCATCTCTTTAACCATGCTTACACATAACACATCAAAATATATCTATAAATCAAATCCGTTAAAGGATTATTAGGCTGCACTAATTAGGTCAACCGAACCTAATTAGCCTGAGACTGAGCCTTTGCATTATTGATGCACTATTTCCTATTTAATACTGTTCAGCCGCTTTGTCACAATTCTGTATTGTTAAAATTGCTATATAAATAAAGATGACACAGAACAGCGTACATTGTTTGCACCCAGTGGACACTCTCCAAAATGGCACTATGTGATGCAGAGGAGATGAATTGTTGAATAAAGTCGTTTTTTTGTTTAATAATTTTTGTTTTCTTTCCGTACAAAAAGTATTCTCGTAAACTGAATCCCACCTGTCCCAAAAAGTCTGTGACTTCACTAATAAAACAGCATTTTTTTTTTTTGTGGTAAACTCTAAAAATACTTCAATCCAAAAGTATTGATTAGTGTAAAACATTTGCTGATAGGCTGTTGATCCTTTAAAGATGCAGTCCGTGAGTTTTGTTTCTTTGTTGCCAGCTCTGTTTGCTGTTGTTTTGCACCGGCATGGCTCCAGCGCAGATGAATCTGATGTTTTGAGGTGCACGTGTGGCCGTCAGTCATCGCACGGTGTGGATACTGTACCATCTTACATCTTTGAATATATAATAATATATGATAAGCTTCTAGGAATAAATCGCGCTACCAATGGTGATTCGCTTCCCACCCAGCACCAGACGTCATTTGGACGTTGTCTTTTGGGCTAGATCAAGTGGGCCCTTCATGGCTATCTTTTAGCCCAAAAATCGACGTAGAATACATAATTAAAAACTTGTCAATTCAGCATTATTTAACTTGCACTTTACAAAAAGCCTCCTTGTGTTCTGAAATTTACTTTTATGAAAGATGTTTTTGTTGTGTTTAGTTAAAAAAACAAAACAAACAAACATAACCATGGTAATGAGGACCATAGTTTTACTTCTTGTGACCACCATCTTACTAATAATAGTCATCATTGAATGGATTAATTTTGTCATCATTTGCTCAACATCGTCATTCTAATCCTGTATGAATTTCATAATTCTGTGGAACATAAAGGAAGGGAATTTGGAAAAACTTTGGAAATTTGGAATTTTCTCCAGGAACAGGGTTGAGCACCCCTGCCTTAGATTAAGCCAGGACCATAGTTCAGTGAGGACATTAAAGTAATTTTTCTAAACATGCCATATTAAAGACATTACTGGTGTGCATCTTGAGTCAAAACAAGGCCTCTGACCTACAGTATTTCAAGATCAATAGGCTTAAGCCTTGTCTGTGAAACCGTGGGAATAGTTTTTAAATTAATCTTTATTTAAGTCAAGTGTTTGTTTGTTTATTTATTTGTTTTTACATGTAAGTACAGTACAGTTTTTATTTAACTTTTAGGTACAACACATTTTAATTTAACCAAGTTTTTTATTGACCTATTGTAAGCACAGTGCAGTGTTAATGTTCAAACTGTCCATTTACAATGTTGAAGTGGCTGAAAACAAAAAGTTCTTATTAGGAATAAAACTGCCTCGTTTTTTAACTGTGCAGAAGAAGTTTGAGAATCACAGATTTAAAGGATTTCTATATTCAGTTCAACAGTATTCAGTAATGGGAGTTTATGGCAGCTTATAAAAATATTAATTAAGCAGCATCCACTCATTGATATTTTTGTAATTATAAAAACCATGTAAAAATAATTTCAATATACATCACAAGAGGTAGATATTATGAACATTAAATAGTCATGTTTAATTGTACATCTCACTAAGATGGGGAAACAGGTAAGATGTTTAATCTAATGCTTTAAATGATTTTTTTGAGCAATGTTTATTTAAGATCATATCTATTAGATGAACAAAAGACAGTGATACAACCACACAAATGACTGATTGGGTCTCTTTGCAATTCCACAATCTTTTTTTGTGATAAAAAACAAAACAATACTCACTGAATTAAAAATAAAAAATGCACAAATTACATCAAATAAAATGCAAAGCATTCTCTGTTCTAATTCTATTTTTTTTTAACCTGACCCTTTAAGACTTACACTCTATTTGTTTTTTCTTACCACTTGGTTTCTTAAAAAAGGCCCTAACACTAGCTTTCTCTACTCTTTTTCTATTCTGTTTTCTTTTTATTTATTATATAATTAACAATATATATATATATATATATATACATACACACACACACGTTTGTTTTTGTGAATTGTGGGGACTTTCCATAGACTTCTATAGATTTTATACTGACCAAACGATATTGTCTATCCCCTAACCCAACCATAACCCTAAACCTAAACCTAGCCCTCACAGAAAACATGTTTGCATCGTTACACTTTCAGATAAACATCATTTACTATTTTTAATCAGGCCGGTCCCCACAATGTAGCAAAAACAAGTACACACAGACAGACACACACACAAAGTTGATTATAATATACACCATAAATTGGGGTAGGTATGGAGCCCTATTGCAGATTTTTATTTATCAATTTTTAAATTAAATGTTTTAATTAAATGTTTAAAACATTAAATGTTTTTTTTTTAAAAAAGATATAAAATTAGCAACATCTGTCACAAATTTTTCCTTGTCTGTGAAGTTGCTAATTATTAAACCTGGCAGTGGGCATATAAAAGCTGGGGTCTGTGAGCATCGCGCACATAGCCCTGACTCGCTTCTGAGTGGACTCCAAGTACTGCTGGTTTTTCTGAGGTAAAGTTGTTTTTACTTAACCATTCCATTCAAATTCATTTTAAAACATAAGGCCACAACAAAACAAAACAACATATTATGAAGAAAGTAAAAATAATTATTATTTATTTCACACATGCTGGTTTTCTGTCTTTTTGTGCTACCTAACCACTCATCTGCAACGTATACTATTAAACGCTGTTGTCATTGCCATTAAATGCCGTTAAGTCTGTGTGACGTAATTTCCCACAGGGGAAATATATTCATTTGTTCATTCGTTCATTTGTTCATTCATTCAGTAGACAGGTTGATTTAAAAAAAAAATCAAATTCATTCTCTGCCAGTAGGAGGCTCATTTGGAGCAGAAGAATTAACGGTTTCACTAGTAATGGCTGTAATAAAAGCAGTGCTGCACTCACAAATGCTACTTTATCAGGCGTTATAGGAAAGATAAAATGGAAATGACATGGAATATTTTCTGAAATCGTTTCCCTTCAAATAAACATACTGTACATATAAAATACTGTTGCCACATTTTGATTTTGAAACGTACAGTGGCCATGCTTATTCAAGTCAAAGCCTTTTGAAATATGTATTTGTGGCGTTCAGTTTGGATATTGTGGCAGGCCGCCACAAATAAATCAGTGTATGGGAAACACTTGGAAATTAGAGCACTGTCTCACAGGCTTTGCTGTGAGTGTGCAAACTGCCCCTCTCTCTAGCCTGTGCAATTATAGAAAAAAAGACATTGTTTATAATAATAACAACGAGTATCTATTTTCACAAAGCGCAAACTGCCGCCCTTGTTGACAGAGGCTATTTAAAATAACTCTAAACAAAGAATTTACACCATTACATTTTTATCTTTTATCATTTTTCAGTGTCAACTGATTTTTGTAAGTGATCTATCTAGCAGTCATCCTGCATTTCTAATTTGCCATATTGATTAGTCAATATGATCAATGAAAACTGAATGCATTTTAAATCGTTTAGGCTGGACATTTGCTCTTAATCATATTCTGATATGCGTCTTCTTCTCTTCTTCTTGTTGTTATCCCCTCTGCTTGTGTCTCAACAGCAGCCCAGTACACCCCAAAGTCTCTTTTGAGAGCCAAGACACAGTCTGTCCTTTGGCTTTGTAAGTACAGGTTTTGATTAACTATCAGAAATACTTGTATTTATATATCCAAAAGAAAGACCTGTGTACTGTTACAACTATCCAATGAATACTTTTGAGTAACAAACTGAACAGACAGATGTTTTCTTTGTCATTACAGATGCAGTCAAAAAGTGGGACAGCAAGGCCACCGAACACATTATTTACAGAGCCACAGGAGACCACCTTAAGCATGTCTCGGGACGATTTGGTGGTGGCAGACAAACTATGGCTGCAAACTAATAACCTCACGATGAGATATATTTTTTTGTGATATGTATCATCACTGCAATAAATGTGTTTTATCAGTACGTTTTGTCAGTTGTCCTATTTTGAGAGTAATCATTAATAGGCTAATAACATAATAAAATAGCCTAAATATTTCACATAATGATTAGGTAGGTGAAATTTTTTGAATTTGGACATCTTTTTATAGATGTTTTTTCAACTTTAACTTTACAACCACATTTAGATGCAGTTTGGACATCCAAGGATAAAAACATGTCCTATAAAGACGTCTTTTCATCTTTAACTTTTCAACCAAATTTTAACATTGTTTAGACATCTGCCATTGACGATTAAATTAGACCACTTAAATTAGAAAACATTATTTTAAGCTTACCGCTGTGAATCGTGCTAAGGTGAGGAGATTTACCACTAGTCTTCAACACTGTCTAGTTATGTATGCTCAAAACTAAACAAAAAAAAACATTTAACCAAAAAATGTTATGGACTGCAGCTATAAATGATAAACTGTTTCCTCAAAAAAGCTGTTTATTCTGCATAGTGAAGCCTCTCCTTTGACATCCATTAAAAAAAAGTCCTCTGGTCTTCCTTGCTCTGCAGCTTTAACATTAGCTGTTGTGCTTTTTTGACTAAAGGTCACAGGCTTGCCTTCCAGTGGTTTTGGAGTTGCGAGAAGTTGTTTGAAATGCTTGATTGTGATGATTCACTTTGGATCTAAAATAATCTGCTATCAAAATATAGCTTTCCTAAAAAAAAAAAAGTGGTCTCTTGACTTAACTTGTGTTGGCTTCTCTTTGTGTCGTTGATTGTGTGTTCTGGACTGCGTTTCCCATAACTCTTTGTACACATTATTGGTTCATCACTGCCAGCTGTTTATCATCCACTCATTAGCCTTATCCTATATACCTTGTTCATAACTCTTTGCACACCAATAACATGTGCAAAGAGTTATAGGGAAGGGTTAATATGGTTTTCTTGTATTTGTGACCCTGGACCACAAAACCAGTCACAAGTGTCAATTTTTCAAAATTGAGCTTTACATCATCTGAAAGCTGAATGAATAAGCTTTCCATCAATGTATGGTTTGTTAGGATAGGACAATATTTGGCTGAGATACAGCTCTTTCAGTATATGGAATCTGAGGGTGCAAAAAAATAAAAATATTGAGAAAATCACCTTTAAAGTTTACCAGATTAAGTTCTTTGCAATGCATATTACTAACCAATAATTAAGTTTTGATATATTTACAGTAGGAAATTTACAAAATATCTTAATGGAACATGATCTTTACTTAATTTCCTAATGATTTTTGGCATAAAAGAAAAATTGATAATTTTGACCCATACAATGCATTTTTGGTTATTGCTACAAATATACTCCAGCTACTTAAGACTGGTTTTGTGGTCCAGGGTCACATTTAACCTGTAGGTATTGCTTATAATGTGACCATACAGTTAAATTTTTTTTCAGTGAAATAAATGTTCTATATTTTAGTTCAATAATATTCATTTAATATTTTAAGGAGATCATTTAGTACTAAATACTATTTGTCCAATAATTATGGTCCATCAATGACTTAAAATATGTATATATTTTTATATTTCAATTACTTACATTAAAATAAGTGTAGTATTTAAGTCTAAACAGAGAAAAGGGTTTTAAATTCCAATGCAAGGAGGCAAATTAGAGTCATTTTGTGCTCGGAAAAAAAATCATTTTTTATTTGTAATGCCAAGGTAACTGTATGGCTCTTTACTAAATACACATGTAATCTAGGTCACACCTGCTAACTTATTTTTAAGATTTTTATTTGAATAAATATTTAGAAATGATTGAATACTGTATTTTTAATTGTGAAATTTAAAAAGTTAATAACTTGCATCCTTTTTTAATGATACAAGTACACACAATGAATGCAAGCAAATGCTGAATTTAAAGATTAAAATGGTGCTAAAAAAAGGCATTCAACTGAATTTTTATTCCCTTATATGTACAATTGGAAAAAAAAAAAAATCTCACTCCAAGCTGAATTTAAAAGTTGGCAACACTGTCATTTTGTCATTAGTTGTGTCAGTATTGCATTCTGTTCTAGTGTTGCTATCCTTGTTTTCTGTTTTGCTCATGTGGATTATGTTGTTTTGGAGAATAAAACTGCAAACGGATCTTTCGTTAACATTCCGTAACAAACACGCCCAACTGCTACTCAAAGTTAGCGCACTAGCTGTAAATGACCGCAACATGGTTGTGTCACTTTAAATTTGTCCTGAGCATGTTACGTGCTTTACGCAGTAGGGGAGTAACGCAAAGTAGTCAGAACAGCAGAGAAAAGATTGAAGATTCATGTTCCTGTTCCTCCTCAGTCCATGAAGATACAGTTTTCCAGTGAACAGTGTTTTGATTCTGCCGAATTTTAACATTGGTACCCTTTGGTAAAGCGGAGTGAGGTATGTGATGTTTACGTATGTTACGTGTTGCAGTTTGTTTCAGAGTCATACGAGCTCGTTTGTGCGTATATGTTAATCAGTGAGCTCTGCCTGTTAATTAGTCTTTAATCACTCTATTTATTTTACATAAGTTTCTCCGTAAATGTGAATTTTATCTATGGTATTTTTTTGTATATGAGTTGTAGTTTTTGGTTTTGTTGTTCCTTATTGTACGCAAACTAAAGCTCAGTGGACCCTTTTCACAAGCCTGTGATGACGCGTTTCAACGGTCGTCATCATCATAAATCCTTTAAAGTTTTTTATATTTTGATTTTTAAAAATATGTACATACATTTATAACACTATACTTTGTATTATATCACTTTTTGAAGTTACAAAAAACTAGTTAACGCTATGCGAGGGTGTTTCTAATGCTGCGTCTATCGGTCTTTGTCAGTCACGTGCGCTTATTGTGTGTGACTGTAGTACTCCTGAGAAGAAGTATGAAAAGAAGTATAAAAGATGAATAAAGAACAATAAGAAAAAAAGAGCGTTACAGTGATGGCTTCATTAATGGCGTATTTACTCTGAATGAATAAAAGCAGATACATATAACAACAGCTCAGCAAATTACAACACCCACACATGTATCACTCTTTCCCAGTAATGACTGAATGTAAACATGAGTGACTTCAACCACTTTCATTCTAACAGAAGAAACTATGATCAACAGCCTAACAAGCTCTCTCTCTACACAGTTCACATGCTCCAATCTCAAAAAAAGGGCTTGTGTCATTTTCAACTGACACAGTGACAATAAATCATGTTTTTTGAAACAGGATAAGATACTCAACATACACATAAGCACAAATAAGAATTAAAGTGATGATACAAGAATACAACTGGGATATTAGTCACATGTTCATTTTTAAACGCTGTTCAATCCCTCGTATCTGATACATTTCATACAATGAAGACACATACCAGATTAATTAAGGTAAACGTAATGCATAAACCCAGGCACAAAGGCGTTAAATCGACCTAAATGTGCCAATTCAAGATAACTCATCAACCTTAACAACTTCATTAACTTTTATACACTCACGTAACATTGACATACTGACCATTCATCAGATTAATTGCGAGGCACCCAGTGTAACCATGTGCTCAGGCCTACTAGACCCATGACACGCTATCAGTTAAGCCACGGGAACTGCTTTTAACAGTAAATAAATCATCAATATCACAATACGCAGCGTTCATATTTAAACGGAAGTGTGTTTTGTGATTACCTGAGAAGAAGTATGAAAAGAAGTATAAAAGATGAATAAAGAACAATAAGAAAAAAAGAGCGTTACAGTGATGGCTTCATTAATAGCGTATTTACTCTGAATGAAGCACATCATGGGCGCGCCACCTAATGAAGTATGCAATGACGTCATGACGCAGGCATGCCAAGCGAAAATAGTACATTTGATAAATACACTTTTTAGCACAAATAGGAAATTAAACACGGTTTAGCAATATTAGAAAAATAACTTCATAATGGATTCAAAGGAAATTTATCACATAAACATAACTAATATTAACTATTCAATATATCACATGACGTCACCGAGGCGCCATTTTGAAGGTATCGTCACATTGAGCAGTGAACTGACAGTATACAGAGCCATAAAGTAAAGACCGTTTAAATCATCATACTGGAGAAACAGAAGCAAACCAAGTAGATATGGGACCGAGATAATCTCAGCAGAAGTTTTAGGAACCGTAACTTATATATAATTTGTCATTAACAATTAACACTGAGTCGATACCATTAAACTTTACCGTTTGTTCAACATTTTCCGTACTTTATTTGGCTGATAAGTAATGATAAGGAGACAATTAAAAACACATTTATGAAAATGTCATTATATATACTTTATTATAAATGCAACACTTAAAAATCAGCTTCAGAATGCATAACAGAAGATGTGACAAGCATGATGAACATCAACATACTGTTTTCTGTGGACACAGAAAGTGGACACAGTACTACAAAGAAAATTGAATAAATTAATAATAATAATAATAATAATATGATGATGATGATGATGATTTGATGCTTCTGCCAAACATTTCTGATGACCCTTTCTACATGGATTTTTATAAGTGCTAGATGATCTGTCAAATAATTAATAGTTTGTAGGTAGAACAATGTCTGGCACACACTTTTACACTGAATGGTTTCTCTGTGAAAATCTCAAAGCAGTCAATCATTGCTATACTGTGTCCAAAGGAGGACACAAACTAATGAAGGATAATTGTGTGCCTGTAACAGTATAAAACAGTGCTTGTGCAGGCAGATCCAATCTGGGGTGCATGAAGTTAACAGTTATCTTGGTGATGTTGCCACAGTTCTTCTGGGTTTAGTCTAAGTTTGTTGTGTTTCTTCATGTCATTCCAGACAGACTGGATGATGATGATGAGATCAGATCTCTGTGTGGAGCACTGCCTGTGGTCAGACAAAATCTCACTGGATTATTACAATTAATGGCAAAATGAATGTTTGGAAATGTAAATTTATATTTTCCACTAACACACTACAGCAAAAGATAGTAATCTGTATATATATATATATATAAACATATTAAGTTTGAGGCGTTTTTTTTTTTTGTTTTGTTTTTTTTGTTTTTTAAATAAATTAATCTGTGTCCGACTTTTCGATGTTTAATGGGATAATTCTTCCGCATAACAAAAATGATTTTAAATAATGTTTAGATGTTTTTGTCAATTTAGTGGAAGTCAGTAAGATCCAATATTGATTTGATACACACTTCAAAAGTTTTAGTTCGGTTAAAAAAAACAAAAAAAACAAAACACAGTGTTTTTGAAGTATTTTCTGGTATATTTGATCTTGATATTTTTTTTTGTTTTGTTTTTTAAACAACTTTTTTTCTGTGAATATCTGTTCAAATATAATTGATTGCTATGATCAAAGCTGATTTTTCAGTAATATTACTCCAGTCTTTAGTTTCACGTGATCCTTCAGAAATCATTCTAATATGCTGATTTGCTCAAAAAACATTTCTGATTATTAGCAATGTTGAAAACAGTTTTTCAGGATTATTTCATGACTGCGTTGTTCATTTATCTGAAATAGGAAGCTTTTGTAACATTACAAATGTCTTTACTGCCGATTTAATGCATCCTTGTATTAATTTATTTAATAAAATCTTACTGACATATTATATTATCTGTATATTACAGTTAATTGGCTTTTCTAGCATGTTTTCTAATATATAGGATTTTTTTTTTTTTTCAAGAAATGATGGAAACAGAAACATTGTTCTTTTATTATAATGTGGATGGCTTTTAATAGAGCCTTTGGTTTAATTCTGAAAAGAGCCTTTCATGCCTGCATCCTCAGTGCAGAAGTAGTCAGCAGGACTTCCCTCACATGCATTGCTTCTCATGCTGTATTGTTGCTCCCTACTTTACTTCCTACCGCCCAGTTCGTGCTGTCCTCTGCAGGAAGTTTTGTAGCACACTGGTGGCCTTCACACAGACTTTTGCAGTGGCAGGGCTGACACCAAATGCACGCCGATATATTTGCCACCGTGCTGTGAGTATACCAAATGTATTCTCAACTGTCAGTCTTGCCCATGAAAGTTTGTAGCTGAACACGCTGTGTCTACTGGGAAGGGTGTTTCCAGGGAAGGGTCTCATCAGGTCTCTGCAGAGAGGGAAGGCTTCATCTGCAAAAAAAAGATGTGAGGCTGGGGCCCCGCTGTGTCCTCCAGTAGGACGAGAAACTGACTATTAGCCACCATTGCTGGTTTTCCCACAATTGCCAAAATCTATGATGCTGAATCAGTATTTGGCATCTACAGCTGCTAAAAGGCTTATTCTTCAAATCAGCCTTTTAGGAAAAACATATCCTCTACAAGTAAAAAGATCATCCTCATCTTCATTGAGGATCTTTTCAGGATGATTTTTCATTTGTTCTGTTACAGCAAAAGGGACAGATGTGAACTTCTTAGAGAGAGCTCATCTCTGCCATACCTCACAGAGACAGGAAAGTTTTTAATTATATACATCTCTCCTATTGCAAAGGCTGGCGTGTCTCTATATATATGTCTGCAAAAAAGAAAATGCCTCATATCATGGTCATATTTAAGTCACTAAGTTGTTCAAGTCAATTCATTTTCCCAAAAGTTATTAGAATTATAACTTCTAACAATGGAATGTCAGCATTTTGTAATTTTCTTAGTAGTTCTTTAATTATCAGTACTAACCAAGTATATGCAGGTCAGACTTTTTAAAGATCTCCTTACATATGCATCACACCTGCCATACTAAAATCTCATTCTCAGTGGGCATCCATGTTACAACAGATGGATGTAATCCTCATGGTTTTTTTTTTAGCAAGGAAAGGATATTTTGTCAACTTTCTCTTGAGGTATAAGCAAAAAGGATTATTCCTAATCTGTTGTAAAATGAAACATTTGGCTCATTTTAAATGGCAAAAACTGTCCTCCATGATTTGGGTCATTCCACAAAATCTGTGCCTTTTGTGGCCATCAAAATAGATTTAATATAACAAAAAATAAATCAAACAGATTTAATATAACAACATAGATGTGTTATATTAAATCAATACTAAACATAGAATTAATATAACAACAAATAAATGTGCAATTTAAAAAACATAATGCTATTTTTTTATACTATTATTTTAAATCATTTAAATAGCATTCATGCTGGTGAAGGTGAAGTTTTTGGCCTGTCCTGCACAATGATTTTCCTTTTCATCGGGACTTTTAATTTGTAAAATGAAGGTAAAATGATATAAAAATCATATTTGCATATTGTTTTAAATATAGTCTCACTGTTAAGCAATGGGGCCATCATGCAATATCAATGCTGTGACCATTTTAAAAATGTAAATTTAAACAATTATTTCTTAAGTTTAATATAATCAATATCTACAAGTAAAATCCCTTCAAAGTGTACAATATGTGCATCTGTGAATTTGACTATTAACTAGCAATTCACAAATTTGTTTGAAATTGTCAAACCTAGTAACAGTAACAGGTTTTGACATGTGGGTAACGGATGACATTGAGTAGGTTTGACCCTGGTTTTAAAGATTGTGTAAAATTGAGATATTTTAAAGGTGACCATTGGTATATTATTAAATGAATGCCTGTATCATTCAGTGGCATTTGAGTTCTAATTAAACTATAGTATGTGGTAACGCTTGCGTCAATAACAGGGTTGACAAAAATACCAAAACATGAGGTAGAAGAGTAGTCATAAAATAATAAATAACAGTGTGTAACGTGGGGTTTTGAGGTTCGTTTTATGTTCTTCTTGTTCTTCTTTTTGAAATTTTATTGCTGGTCGACAAATAACAAAATGGTGTATTTCCACCACCAACTGGTATGGAGTGTGGATCAAAATTACTTACTCCCTTCCCCTTTTTTAATAGTTTTTAATGTTCTTGTTTTCATGTCTTTTATTTTATATTTTTATTCATGCTGTTAGTGTTTTGTTTCCCTTCCCCTCATGTATTCCTGCTATGGGTTCCTCTGTTCAACGTGTCATGATCTGATTGGTTGTCCAAGTCACGTATAGCCCTCATGTAGCCACCATCTCTGGTTGTGTATTGATGTTGTTATTCTTGTTTGGATTTTGGGTTACTTTGGAGTTCAAATTTGTTTCAATAAAGCTGCACTTGGGTTCATCCACAACTTGCCTTCAGTGGACCTCCCTCATTACACATAACCTGAGATAGCACAATACAATTTCTTGTCTTTTTAAGGTGTCTTCATTTCATGGATATTTAAAAAATATTGAATAAACTTTTTTTTTTTTTTTTATTGTTCAATTTTTCCAAGTGAAAAAGGCAGCGATTACATGGAATGATGCAAAACACATCCTTCAGCATTTAAATTCTCTTTCTTTGCTCTTAAAACCATTCTGCAGGATCATTCTCCTTGTGCAGATCAGCTTACAGATTTTAAGTGTGTACACAGACTGTGGATAATCCGTGTTCATTCACAGAGCTCTTCCAACTCAAGTTTACTTGTGACCTTGTTTGCAGCATTAAAACCCTCATTTAGATCAGCAATATAGTTCCAGTTAACTTGATCAGAAGGAGTCGTTAAGGAACTGTATGCCTGCAGCGTGTGTTTGTGTTTAACTTAAGCATGTGACAAGCATCCATTATCACCAACACTCGCTCTCCAGTAGATGGATGAGCAAAGCTGGGTTTCCACAGTAGGGTTTCCTTTTCAAAGATCAGTCTTAGCTGACACCCTAGAAAGTATACACTTTAAAAACATTTATGCATGCAGTCATATAAATTGTCTTGTGCTGTTTAGTGCCAGTTGTAGCTCTGATGCATCCATTGTGTAGTTTATTATTATTATTATTATTATTATTATTATTATTATTATATTATATTATATAATAACTAACAATATGTATATTTATATAGAAAGAAAAAGAGAGTTAAATACTAAAATTATAAAATTGTGTGTGTGTGAGAGAGAGAGAGAGAGAGAGGAAGGATGACAAACAGATATTTTGTAGATTTCTTATTTATAAATGGCACTCACAAGTTTGTTAAAAATATTGTCCTTGTATGATAAATGAACCCCATCCCATCTGAATAGCTCAGTTCCCTCCCATGTGATGTCATCATTATGATCAATGTAGAATTAATCAGTTTCTGTTGATGAACGCTGTTGAGCATTGCTGTTGTTCTCCCCTGTTATGTTGAATTTTGGGAGTTCAACATAACAGGGGCTGTTGTACATTGTTCTGTTGTTCTCCCCACCGCCACAAGTCATTCATTGTTGCCAGAGAATATCAGTACAACACTGCTGTGATTCTGGAGTGTAGAAACATCCTCTATTGTAGATCTTACAAGGTGTACACTCTTCATCATGCTGAGGTCATTTCCCCCAGAATGTTGAGGAGAAGACATCCAGAAGCTGGCTCCATCTCATGCATTTCTTGCCAAGCCATTGCACACTGGTACTCTGCAGACCCATGCAACCTCCGCTCTCCTCTCAGCTCACTTAACATAGCTGTGGCTCACAATCCATACTGCTTTCTGTAAAATATTGGAACAAAAACTATATTACTTGTGTTTTGGATATATAAACTTCGTACGTTTTTCCATAGAGAACTAGACTTTTACATAAAAATTAGAGCATCCTTTTGAAAGAAACACTTCTGCCTCTTCAAATTTCCCAATATTGCATTTTTTTAAAATCTGTATCAGTCACTATGCGTCATTTGTGTTCGTAAAGGATTTTTTTAAAAAACCTAATTATGTTATTATTAAGGTAAGGCTCTTTCATTGTGCATGCCAAAAACCCAGGCTTCACACACAAGATGTGATCCCTTTTTTCACAACAGTATCCGCCTAAGGATGTTCTGTGTCCTGCACATAATTGAGCTGCAAATAACAGCTATTAGATAATAGTGCGTGACATGGTAAACAATTCATATTTCAGTATGTACCATAAAAATTTGTCCTGGATATGAATCCAATTTTTTGTTAAAAATGTTGTTAATTATCTCCAACTGTTAGTGGGGCACTAGTTCTGCTGAAACTAAAATAGAAAGTCACTTGACTGTTGCAGCAGTGAGGCTCCTTTAAAGGAGAAGTCCACTTCCAGGACAACAATTCACAAATAATTTACTCACCCCCTTGTCATCCAAGATGTTCATGTCTTTCTGTCTTCAGTCGTAAAGAAATTATAGTTTTTGAGGAAAACATCAGGATTTTTCTTCACATAATGGACTTCAGTTGTGCCCCCGATTTTGAACTTCTGAAATGTAGTTTAAATGCAGCTTCAAAGGGCTCTAAAAGAGACTTATCTAGCGAAATCATTTTTTTCTGAAAATGACAATATGTATACTTTTTAAGCACAAAAGCTCGTGTAGCACAGGTTCTGGCGTGTGCGTTCACAACGTACTATTGAATCATGTCGAAAGGTCACGCCAAATGTAGGCAGATCTACAGACCCAGTGTTTACAAAGCAACCGCGCAAAGACTAAGAAAGTGCAAGTAAGTCAAATGCTGTTTACAAACAAGTTGTAGGAGAAAATAAAATGGAGTTTTTCACCATATTCTGCCTTTTTTAGCTGGAGTACACAGACGATGAACTTAGACGTGATTCGTAGTAGTGATTAGGGTTATATACAATTGTGGGGGGTTTTTTTTGGAAAAAAAAATGACTGATCGTTTCACTATATAAGACCCTTCTTCCTCGGCTGGGATCATTTAGAGCCCTTTGAAGCTGCATTTAAACTACATTTTGGAAGTTCAAAATAAGGGGCACATTTGAAGTCAAGACAGATATATGAAGAAAAATCCTGAAATTCTTTCCTCAAAAACAATAATTTCTTTACGACTGAAGACAGAAAGACATGAACATCTTGGATGACAAGGGGGTGAGTACATTATCTGTATATTGTTGTTTTGGAAGTGGACTTTTCCCTGTAAGAGAGAAAAGGTCTGGGAGGGCTAGAAAGTTACAGTATGTTGTGCAGGTTCTGCATTGATTTATGTGAAGACAGTTGTACTGTTTGCTGCTATACCTAAAGCTTTGTAAATGCTATGTCAGTTTTGTTATTCAAAATCAAAACCTACACTAACTCGAGAAATAAATGTTCTCAGTCCTGATATGCTATAAACCTCCTGCCATACAGAAAAACAAAACTAAGAATAACAGGACAAGAGCAACATGAGTCCCCCATGTTTTAATAGTTGGTACATAAATGTTCATTGGACCAGGTTAAACAGTGGAGAATATCTCAGAGGATACTGGGTTTACTAAAAATATACAAAAATATCTGAACAGTGCATTACGGTGAATAGTAAATTGCCAGTGTTTTGAAGGGTAACGTGTAACACGAGTTACATAATCAGATAACTTTATTCAAGTAACTAGTAAATTAATGCATTACTTTTTCATTTACAAGAAAACATCTGAGTTACTTTTTAAAATAGGTAATGCCAAATACTTTGTTTTTACATTTATTGACAGAAATCGGAAGTACTGAGGCACTGTGTGCAAAGAAAAATAATAACAGATTCAGTCTCCATTAAAATGAATTAAAACAGTGAAATGCAAACTCGGAATGTGACGCAAACTTGCAATAGTAAAATTTTAAATAACACAAATATCTTTTATGTATTCAATCCAATTTTATTAACCAATATCTTTGCTGCTAACATTTGATGATGCAGTTCAACCATACTAACAAGAAAAATTTCTTTAGATTAACTAACATTTGTGTTACTTGTTAAAAATCCTTTCCATTGAAAGTGCCTCCCAAAAGCTTTCCATATCAACCTTTCCATTAAAGTCTTATTGAGGTTGTGCAATGTGACATACTAAAGAAATAATGTAAAAACAAAAAGTAATTAATATCTAAATCAACCAGTTCCATGAAAGCATTTCATATGGAAAGCTCCCTTCTTGTTAGTACTGAGGAGTTCTTTTTTATTTACTAGTCTTTTGTATAAGATAAAGTTTAGAGAATTTTGGAATAAAAACATTTGTTCCTTTGAGTTCCAATCACAATAAGTGTAATTTAGTTTAAATATATTTCTGTCATCACGGAGGGATTGGCTTGGTAATGTACATAACAATATCAATGTATTTGGTCTTTGCAGAATAGATCTGCTACAGGCTTGCTACTGCCAATACATCCTCAACATGCTGATGAGAGCATGTAAGAACTACTGCTGCTGCACATTTAACACGTACGAATAATCACCATATAGCATACATGAATCACCTCGCAGCAGATCTATAAAGGTGGAGCTGGGGAAGGTGGAGGGTTTCTGAAGAAAGCTGCAAACTGCTACAGCAAACACTAGTCACATACTTGAATGTTGAGCAGCGAGCTCATTGGCTACTGATACAGGAGAGAACCAATCAGCTGTGCCATGTGATAATGAGGTCAGATTAAATGTCGGACTGCGCCATCTAGAATTTCATGCCAGGACTGTATATGTATTTGTTTATTCAGTAGTTACTAATGGTTAAAATGATGTACACTCCAATGAGAAGACAACGATCAACTCAGTAATTTTCTAAAAACTTATTTTACATTGATGTGTGTTGGAGATTTGAATAGTGCATGGAGCAGGGATAAGATGGTAAGACCTGTTAAATGAAGAAAAAGTTAACATTATTCTTATATGCATTTATTTATTTATTATTTCTGAATGTGTTCACAGAGCACACTTCCATTCACAGTCTCCCCAGCTGATCATTTTCTACTGGTGTCATCATTGCTGACACAAATATTATGTAGCATGGTGCAAGCCACAATGACATCAGGGACAGATGAAGTGTCCACTTCTAGGGCAAAGAAGAAGATGGGCCTCCTTTTGTGGCCCTCAATGACACAGCAGGCTTTGGAATGATGGACATTAAATCTGTAAAGCCACAAAAGTGATTATTTATATACTATTTATAGACAGAAACACCTCATAGTACTTGTTAATTTAGTTAGTTTAAATCTTTTTCCAAACCTTTGTTGCGTCACTCCTCTTACAGGCTACTTGTAGGGTGTCACCAGGGTAATGGTCTCTGGAAAAAGGGGTAACATCGATTACCCAGGAGGAAGGTCTCTGAGGGGATAAAAATAGTCTAGGAGTGGCAACTCTCAGTACTCGGTACGGGTATGTTTCACATTGTATGTATATTTCTTTTTGTGTACATTTTTATATCTGGATATAAATAGTTGTTTATTGACCTGTTGCTTTTAGACACAATGTCTCACTTGCAACTGTAGCCTATAATCAGACATTGAGTAAAGATACAGAAAAGTAGCGTGTTTGTTCATGTAATATTTATTCAGTGTAATGTATGTTTACAGGTCCAAAATGCATGTTATACTCAAATGGCATAGCAAAAATAATGTTGTGCATTAGGTCACTTCACACATGTGTATGTTGTGGAGTGGAATTTTCCTTGTGGAACTGTCTTGAATTTCAGCATTCCAGGGCCAATGGACAAATACATCTGACCACATGTATTTGATAGTGTGATTTTGAAGAATGTAGCTAACCCTTTCTTTAAATTCAGTTGTGCCATCAGTGAGAGCACTGATCAGTTTTGATTTTGCCATTTCAGTTTTTTTCCTCTTAATTGAGTAAGTAAGGGCTCATCTGCTTAGTCGGGCTGCTACACACTTGAACTGTAAAAGTTCTGGAGGATAAATTGGAGTTGCCATGCTGAAGAAGAAAAAATACAGAGAAAAGTACTTGTGAAAACTAAAGCAAGTTTGTTTGTTTTTTCAATTGCATTATTTTGAAAAAAAAAAAAATGAAATTGATCTTTTTTTTTTTTTTTGTTTAGCTTCTTACAGGATGAAAATATCCAGAATTGTGAATTGAGAATTTATAATGTAGAATCAGGAAGTTCTCATAAATAAATCATCTACAGTCATGAAATCAAAGTGTTACTTAGCAGAACTAAGCAGAAACTTAACATTAATTAAAAAGTAAACAATAAACAAAGTTGTTACACAATATTAAATGCAAGGCTGAACGTTACTTACAGAAATATGAGAAGGTTAATGTCAAAAAGACAAATTAGAAAAAAAACGAAAAATGAGAAAACAGTAAAAAACAACAAACTTACCCAATGTCCCATTTTAAAATGTAATCAGCATTGGTTTATTCAATGCATTGGATCGAGTGATTCAATTCTCTCAGCTGGATCCAGTGATTTCATATATCATGCTACACTCTGCTCTAGATCAAGTGATTCCAGACTTTGAGCTGAATCCAGGCATTTTTCAGTAAGATCTGTGAATAGACTGACTTTTAGATTCAGTAGGAGATGCTTTACCAAGTCGTCAGTGGCGCCTGTGTAGAAATGAGCTGGCACAATGTAGTCGTCCAGCCCACTTTCGAGAAGGATTTCGATTCGTGGCACAGCGCAGGTTTGTAACGGTCATCGTGGTGTATAATTTTTTTCTGACACCCCAATTATTTCCAGCTCTGCCTCCAGGTTCTCCCTCTTAATAATCTGGGAGAAAATTAAAACTATTCAGATGTAGGGTAAAGGTTAATGTTATGGTTAGATGGTTACCAACAGAGATGATTCGTAACCAATGCAATAAACAGAGACTGAGCAAGAAAACAGCAGCATAACATCAATGTTGGAGGCAAGAAAAACAAAATAAGCATTCTCATCTCCCTGATTCCCCACTGTAAACGTATATATATACACTCACACATCTGGGTTGATTATGTAAATTATGGTACAAAAAACGGTAATGAGCTGGCAATAGTTTTTCTATTATTTTACAGATTTATTTCTGTGTATTTTTTTATTTTTTTAATGGAATTTTGAGTTTCAAACTACTAAAATGTCAGTAAAAGTCACTTTGGTAAACTGTGTACTTTCCAAACAGTTAAACTGATAGTATTAATTAGTCATAAAAAAGTCATTAAAAGGTTAACCTGTCAATATAAGCATTCTTTATTCTGATTATGTGTGTATAAGTGTTGTGCTGCATATCTTGTGTACCTTTACAGTTGTGTAGTTAGAAGAGACAGATTTTCCTTTGTCATCTGGTGTAATGTTGGCCTTTAGGTGGGTGAGCTCACTCAGTGCCTCTTCTCTCCACAGTGAAACATTGTGTAGTGTGGATCCGCATCTGATGTGCAGGTCCTGGATGGGCACCTGTGCCAGAGTCATCCTGGTCACTTCTACCTGGAAAATGTCACACAATTGAGAACAATACCTGAGTGTTTCTCAGTCCAGGTCCAGGAATATTTTTAGTGTATTCTATATAATGTATTCGCTATCGAGATTAATTAAACTAAACTGTGTTATATAAAGTTGTTAGGGGACTCCAGGACCATGATTGAGAACACACAACTACAATAGCTTTTTTGCACTGGGTAGTTGAAGAAACAAGGCTTTGGGACCACAGAGAGATGGAATGTAGGCATATACAGGTGCATCTCAAAAAATTTGAATATAGTGAAAAAGTTCACATTGATTCCAGAACCAGAAATCGTAATCGATTAAAAAAAATGAGGACTCAAACAGCCCTAGTATACATGTGCATGTCTTTACCTACCGATTTCTGTCTGTGATGAGGGCTGACACTCGCATATATTGCCCAGTCAGAAACCTAATGCTGCGCTTTAGACCCTCTAACTCACACCAGGTGCTACTTGGGACCTTTGTGCTGTGTAAAAAAACATTTGGCCATATCATTGTGTAATATTAGACAGGTGATATGTGTGTTTGATAACATTAAGTCACCTGTACAAGTTGAAGATCTAAAACCTTGTTGATTCTGTCCTAAGTCAAAAATTACATATAAATGCCAAGAAGTGTTACTGATATATTAAAGGGCTCACAACATGGATTTTTAAAATTATTTTAATATGTTCCTTGAGGTTTACTTGTAATGTTAATACAAGTTTTTAAGTTTTTTTTTTCCCACACACACATACAAAAAAAGTGGAAAATGTATTATTTTCCACCTTCATTCTGACCCTCTGTCTAAAGAATGAAGGCCAGCAGTTTGTCCATCACCAGCCAATGGCATGGGCATCCTAGTGATGTTTGTACACCTCCTCAGGAAGTTGTGCAGGACACAGGTAGCCTTCACACAGACATACACATTGGCAGGGCTGATCTCAATGACTTGTCTGTACATACTTCACTAAGCTGTGAGAATACCAAAGGTCCTCTCAACAATCAGCCTTGCCCGTGACAGCCTGTAGTTGAAAACCGTGCCTGCCGGAGAGACTGTGTCCTGGGAAAGGCTGCATGAGGTCTCAGTGGAGTGGAAAGGCCTCATCACCCACAAATATGTGGCTGTGATCCCAAATGCTCTGCACCTGGCAACAGAGCATCCTGTGGCAGGCTAAGGGTCCCATCTTGGAGTTGGCCAGTACACCACCAACGCTCATCGTCCTGATTAAGTCCCCTTGTAGTCAAAGAACAGGAACTCTGAGTTGTCAGGGGCCCTGATCATAACATGTTTGCCATCAATAGACCCAAGGCAGTTGGGGAACTTCCACCAATGGAGGAAGTCAGTGGCGATGCTTCGCCAGTCCTTAGTGGTTGGGACTGGCATGACCTCCTGCACCAGAGTGTCCCATATTGCCCTGGTGACCTCTCCAACAATCCCTGCCACGGTGCTGAAAGCTATGGTGCGGTAGTACTCTCCAGTGGCCAAGAATCTGCAAAAAACATAAGCTAATAATTACTTAAGCAAAGTTAACAAACAAAAATGTGGAGTGAACAGAAGCTAAGTACATTTACTTAAGTTCTGTAGCCTACTTACAGCCTACAAATTTGAGGTACTTGTACTTTACTCAAGTATTTTTTCATAGCGCTTCTCTATTCTACTTGTACTCACCTGTATTTTCAGAGGGAAATATAGTACTTTTTACTTTACTTACTTTTTTCACCTCAACAAACTTCCTCAACCAACTCCAACATACTCCATGTAATAATCTAATGGTATAATATATTAGTATGATAGTCAATCCACTTTTAATCCAAAATCAGTTTTGATCCAAAGTCAACTTTCCTGCTTATACTTACATTAATTACTTAAAGGGGTCATCAGATGCAAAACTCACTTTTACATGTTGTCTGAACATAAATGTTTGTTGGCAGTGTGTGTACACAACCACCCTATAATGATAAAAATCCACCTAGTGGTATTTTTGTAATCTTTATAAGAAATATCCCCTTTTTTAAATTGAGCCATTCTCAGCTTCTTGTTGGTGTGATGTCACACTGACCAAGGGCGCTCCCACAGTAGTTGATTGACATGACCGTCTTACCTTAGACCTGTCCTAAGTGAGCTTTGAGCATTGTGTCAACTCCGATGCAGGGGAAGACAAGAATGTCTCCAATTGAGCGTTTGAGGTGCTTTATTGACAGACATGGTCAGAAACACAGGCATGGATCTAACACCAGCGAATGAGATAAACCAGCCAAGGATCTAGACAAGGAAAAGCAGACTATGAACAAGACTTAACTAGACTAGGGAACTAGGAAATACTCTGAGTGGCTCTGTAAAGTTGCTATCACTAGGAAAGTGATAAACGCAATACAATACTCAGCACTGAATGATGGTGACGGCCTCGTATTTATACTGTGTGTGATTGGCGGCAGCTGTGCGCGTAATCCGTGAATTAGAGCATGGGAAATGTAGTCCAGGTTGACATGTAACAGTCAGTGTAGTGTGAGAGTCAGTGTAATAGGAAGGCGACCTCTGGTGGCAGGCAGATCAAAGACCATGGACAGGATTTGTGACAACCGTAGACAAATTGTGAGGCACTCAGACGCATTAATAGCATGCCCACAGATGCAGTCCTGCCTCGCAATTTGTGGCCCCACTTGTAACAGCAGGTTGTCAAACTGGTCCCTGTCCAGCCTGAAGTGTCCCTGGAACCTGCCGTCATCCAGCCATAGCTCCTGCACCAGCTTATGATATTCCCCAAGCTGCTGACAGGTTTGGAGAATCTCATGCACCCACACCAATCTCCGACGACTTCTCCACAGGTAGAGCAATGCCATACCAAATGCAACAACTTGATTATCCATAGTAATGTGAATTTGATAAGGAGTGCAGTACTATTTATAGGCAACATTTTCACACAGGAACTTTTGTTTTTCAGCAGGAATGCAATTTATTTGCTCAAAACACAAACTTGACCAATTAAATTTAGGCTACAATTTAACCAGGACAGTTTGTAATGTTCAAGAAAACAATGTTAAAAAAAAAAAAAGAAAAAAAAAAGGCCCGCGCAGGACTGCAGCAGTCACCAGACAGGATCAATCTGCCCCTCATCTCATTTCATGTACAAGCGCTGATGACGGAAGAAGGTGCTGACACTGATGCTCGGAAGCCCAAAGAGCTTCAACATCTTGATGGTGTGGGTAGCCATGCAACCTAAAAAGTGGATGGCCCCACTTAATAAGAGTGTCCCTTCATAGACATTCCATTACTAACAATATTTCCCAGACAACATTGCTTTGTCTCGTGTGAAATGATTGTTTGCAGCTGCTTTCATTTGGATCATTTGAGTCCTGCCTACATAATGTCTCTATCAATGTCATGGAGGTTTTGTATTCTTACACTGTTTTTTGAGTTCTTTTGGTCTTGTTTATAGTTTGTTTGGATTTCTAGTTAGATATTAGTTATAGTGAAAGGCCCCAGCTTGTACCAGAGACAAAACAACATATCCCAAATCAGTAACACAACTGCATGTGATTATGTAGATGCATTTGAATCATTACAACTTCAAACCAGAATATATATAAAATGTAAGACACACCTCTTAGTCATTAGGAACCTCTGAAGGGTACCTGGCCTTTCAACCAAACATGAGGAAGAATGTTGAGAACTTTGTCGTCAACTGTTTTTTTTTGTGTGTGTGTGTGTGTGTGTGTACTTGTTTTTGCTACATTGTGGGGACCAGCCTGCGGTCCCCATGGGTACAAAAGCTTATAAATCATACAGAATGAGATTTTTTGAGAAAGTAAAAATGCAGAAAGTTTTCTGTAAGGGTTAGGTTTAGGGGTAGGGTTAGGGTAAGGGGATAGAAAATATAGTGTGGACAGTATACAAACCATTGCGCCTATGGAGAGTCCCCACAAAGATAATGAACCAGACTGTGTGTGTGTGAAGTGCAAACAAAGTTGCCTTCAAATGAGTGTCCCAGGTGTTAATCTCGAAGCCTACCAACTTCTGTAGAACTCCGGAATTTCAGCATTTTTATTTGTTAGAACACCTGCTAAATTAATGGAACTATGAACAATGCAGTGTAGAGAATACCTTTGGGTTGTCCCATTAATTTTTTTTCTACTAGCCCTTTGGTTTGTGGGCAATACAGTGAACACAGACTCCTTTTTATCCCCAGCTTCTGACAAAGGTCACAGTTGATCTTGGAAAAAAACGTAATGCAAATAATGATCATAACCCAAACCACAATGCAATTTTGTTCTTACCCATAACAAATAATAAAAGTTCTTACTGTATTGACAAACTCTTTGCCTTGGTCTGTCAAAAGCCTTTTAGGTGCAACTAATTTGAAGGAAAAAAAATCTAAAATGCACTTGGAAACTTCCTCTGCAGTTTTAATTTTTAGAGGATAGGCCTCTGTCCATTTGGTAAAAAAAAGATCATCACACAAATGTACTGATGACCCTTCTAAGTTGATGTCAGTTTCCCAGTTAGATCCATGCCGACTAGTTCCAGTGGTTCTGCAATCTGAGAGAAAATGAAAAAAAAAAAAAACATTTTTTTGTCCTTTAATAAGGTATGTATTACATATCCATTTACATGGTAGCCTTATCATCACTGTTAGCGGTTAGTGCGCATGACGCAGGAGAAATCCAATAAACAGTCCTTAATTCCACAGGAAAACTAGGTCACACATGGAGTAATAATGATTGATAATAAAAATTATCAAATAGCCTGTCAGTTCAGATGTGTTTCACATCAAAAAGCAGCACGATCTTGTATACATCTATGAGAGGTTGCGTTAACTGAAAATTGTCCATCATTTAAGGATTTTTTAAATTGATGATGGAAAAATCTGAAGGCCGTCCATCATATTGACAGATTACACTTAGGTGAGTGCGCTCCAGTGTAGCAGCAGAGCACAGGATCCAGAACAAAAATTATGCACCCAGATTAAAATCGAGAAATCTTTTTTCTTTTTTTTTTTTTATCCAGCCCTAGCATGTTTTGTTGTTTTTGGTGGCCTCAGCTGTCACTGCGGGGTGTGGTGTTAAACATGACACATGACACACAGTCTCTGTTCATGTGTTCTCTTCAAAATAAATGCAATAAAAGTCTATTTGTTCATCCTGTAGGTGTCACGAGTCCTGTCCAGTCTGCCCGCCCCCAGAGGTCGTCTTGCCATCACATTGACACTCACATTACACAGACTGTTGCACTGCAACCTGGACTACATTTCCCATGCTCCAACTCACTCACCACACACACATCTGCAGCCAATCACGAACGTGTTTATCGTGCTCCTTTTGATGGCAACATTATGGAGGCATTTCCAGTTTCTTAGTCAAGTTTAGTCTTGTTTCTTGTCTAGTCATACGTGCCTTGATCCTAGCCTCGGACACACAAGGATCCAGCAGCTTTTCGCACGGACATTGGCCAGGTATGGACATCGCAAGCCTGTTCTTAGCCCTGATGCAGGGCACAAAATCGCTTGAGGACTATGTACAAGAGTATTTAGACATTGCTTGTTATTCTGATCTGCCGGACTAGACTGTGTACTGACAGACTTTTTCTGTGAGGCCATTAATCAGCCTTTGAAATCACGGCTCATTCGCGATTGTCCACGTTCATCTCTATCAGTTCATGGATTATGCTTTGTTGTCTGTGGGCTCGTCATTTACTGTGGGTGTCGCCAAGGAGGAATACGACAACGCAGTAATGGCAGCCACAAACAACAATGCCCGTCATGTCACTGCTGTCATCCCTGAGTCACGTAAAGTCACAGCTGTGTTTCCTGAGTCAAGTTAACTCAGAGCTGCTCCTCCCGAGTCAAGTTACAGCTTTTGTTCCCGAGTCGAGTAAAGTCACAGCTGATCTTCATGAGCCAAGTCACGTCTCAGTTGGTCTCCCAGAATCTCGTCACATTTCAGCTGTTGTGTTTGATTTTCTTGTCTGTCCAGAACCAGTCAGTGAGTCTGTTGAATCATCTGTCTCTCCAGCTTTTATTAATGGGTCTGAGTGTGAATTGACTGTCCAGTTTCAGTCGTTAATTTTACTTACGAAATGTCTGTCTTGTTACTCCCGGTCAGTGAGTTCATGAACTGTCAACCCAGTCAGCTGTACCCAAAGAGACTTAATAAGCCTACTATGTTCCCTGCCTCGGTTCTTGCTCTGTCTGTTTCTTGTGTCTTCGTTTTCCCCAGGTCTCAGTCTCTGCCGTGAGTCTCTGCTCCGCCTGTCTGTTTGGATTATTCATTTGCCTCGCCTCCTGGATTATGTTCGCCATCGATCGACCCTCATCTTTCCCTGGATTACTCGTGTCTTGCCTTGTTTATATCTCTTTGCTGGTGTTTGACCCTGCCTGTTTATGATCATGTCTGTCTTTGTCTAATAAAAGCTTGCATATGGATCCGCCTGCTTCCCGTCTCGTTCACTCCGTAACTGTAGGCTCATGATTAAAAATGGAAATATGAACAAAAATAAAAGCAATTAAATGTGTTATTATAATTAAAATATAAAAATGAGTAATGTCAGGGTTATGGACTTGTTTCTCCTCGTTTTATGCTTGTCTACATATATGGTCATTTTCCTGTTCTCGTTAAGTTGATTGATCCCTTTCCTTGTGTTTTGTCCGTTCTACTATGTTACTAGTCATGTGATGTTTCCTGTGTTGGACTTCCCCTGTAGTTTCTATGATTAAAATACTGTTAAGATTACTCTTCGTCTCCTGTGTTGTCCTTGCCACATGCTAACGTGACAGAAGAATGGACCACAAATATGAACTAGGCTGAGGATTTTCTTTTGAACATCCAGCAGGATGGACGATATGGAGAGATGTGGAGGAGTTCCTGAGTGTTTTCCACCCGGTGAGCTGGAGTGATCGTATGCTTAATTCTTGATTACCGATGGGATTAGATGATGATGATAAAATTTGTTTTGATTCTTTTCTCCTGGTGACTGGTATAAACCCGTAATGGATTTTATTAATTATGTTCTTGATCTCAATGGTTCCAAGTTATTTGTTCCTATCCGGAAGCATGCGTATGCTCCAGCTTACCATAAACCAGCTCCCTTCACATACCACTCCAATGGTTCTGCTCCCTCCCTGAGTCCTCCAAAGCTCCACCGCCAACCTTAGCCCAGAAAAGTCAGCCGCTTTAAAGTCAAGCCTGCCTGCCACTCCAGCATGCCTCTTGGACTTAATAGACATGGCGCTCCCTCCAAAATTTTCTGTCCCTATCCTCTCTCCTGATTCTCATTCGTCTCCGCTGGTCCAGCCCTCCAGAGCGCTCTTCAGGCATTAGGATTAGGTTCATTTTCTGAAGTAAATCATTACTTCACAAGAAGCTCTAATAATGACTTTAAGTTAATTAATTGAAAAGCTAAAAAGCTCAATCTTATCAACTGTCATTACTGGCATATCTTCATAACCTTTTAACAGTCTTCGATAAAATCTGATGTCCACTGATAACTTTTATTATATGAAAACATAATGAAATCACAAGTCATACACCATGTTGTCAGAATTTATCTAGTCAAAATGATCCAGTTATCATGTTAAACCATTTGTCATGAAACCTTCATAGCCTTTCAATAGTCATATAGTGGGTGATGTTTTGATGCAAACTTGTGTTTTCAATTATTTTTCAAAGTCAAAGTCATTTTTTAACAGCCATTTTTAATGACTTATAGTTTGACAGTGTCTGACAGCGCAGTTATGATAAAAATCATGTTACGTCCATAATGTGTTCTATTATAATATATTATTATAATATAATATAATATAATATAATATAATGATTAACAGTGGTTTACAGGGAAAGTCAAACAGCTTTGTCACGCCAAAAAGGACGCTTACAGAAGTGGGGATAAAATGTATAACCAGGCCAGGAACAGACTAATGAAGGAGATCAGAGTGGCTAAAAAGAACTACTAAGAAGTTAAGAAAAGAGTTCTCAGCAATTGACACGGTGTCAGTATGGACTGGTCTAAAGAACATCACCATGTACAAGACACCACTCCCATAGTCTGTGGAGAATCAACAACTGGCTGACGATCTCAATGTGTTTTACTGTTGATTTGGAAAGGCCAGGCTCACACCCGACACCCGCTCTTATCTGATCTGACCTGTAAACTCACATCCAGGACTATCACAATCAGCACTGGTGCCCCTCAGGGATGTCTTCTCTCCCCACTGCTCTTCTCCCTCTACATGAATGACTGCAGTTCAGAGGACCCCCCTGTCAAGCTCCAGAAGTTTGCGGATGACTACAATCATTGGCCTCATCAAGGACGGAGACAAGTCAGCCTACAGACAGGAGGTTAAAGAGCTGGCTGTCTGGTACAGTCTTAACAACCTCGAGCTAAACACTCTCAAAATAGTGGAGATGATCGTAGACTTCAGGAGGAACCACCCCTGCACTGGGAGAGTGCAGGGGTGGTTCCTCCTGAAGTCTACGATCATCTCCAAAGAAATGTTTGTACCCAGGAATCTGAATGACTCTCCTGCAGCCCCAGCACTGGGGCTGCAGGAGAGTCATTCAGATTCCTGGGTACAAACATTTCTCAGGACCTGAGGTGGGACACTCACATCGACTCCATTGTGAAAAAGGTCCAGCAGAGGCTGTATTTCCTCCACCAGCTGAGGAAGTTCAAACTGCTGAGAGGATTATTGGTGCCCCTATCCCCAACCTCCAAGAACTTTGTCTATGGACATTTTTCCTTTTTCTGTATATTTTTATTACTACAGTTATTTATAATTGTATATTCTCTTTATTATTAGTGTTTTATTACCTTAACTTTATGTATGTCTGCACTATATTTGTACTTTCTGTACTGGAAGCTCCTAACACCAAGACAAATTCCTGTGTGTGTGTGTGTGTGTGTGTGTGTGTGTGTGTGTGTGTGTGTGTGCCTGGTATTCATCACGTTATGGGGACCAAATGTCCCCACAAGGATAGTAATACCAGTAAATTTTGACCTTGTGGGACATTTGTGAGGTCCCCATGAGGAAACAGGCTTATAAATCATGCAGAATGAGTTTTTTTGAGAAAGTAAAAGTGTGCACAGTCTCCTGTGAGGGCTAGGTTTAGGTGTAGGGTAGGTGTAGGGCGATAGAAAATAGGGTTTGTACAGTATAAAAACCATTACGCCTATGGAATGTCCCCATAAAACATGTAAACCCAACATGTGTGTGTGTGTGTGTGTGAACACAATAAAGAGCAATAAAGCTCTTTCTGATTCTGATTATAAAAGCTAAATAAGTAATAATCATCATCATCATAATAATAATAAAAACAATCAACATTTTTTTGTCTTATTCTTAGGAGGACAACCCCCTACAGTTGCCCAGCACCACTTTGAATTAAGTTTTGACATTTGTACACATGTAGGCATAGGTCACAACTGAATGTGCGCTTACCGATGGTGAGACAATATATATGATCCATAATGGTGACCCAGAGTTTGAAGGCAAGTCATATTCACCCACTCTCAAACATATGGGTGGCCATGTTTGTTTGTTAATCAAGCAACAATACAATTAAGACAACTTCACTGGCCATAATAGAGGAGGCCAAAAGAGCTGCTTAAAAAGGCCCTCTTTCCACCTTCACCACAAAAGACTGGTGAAGATGATATCTTCACAAACAGTAGTCACTTAAGTCTCCAGAGGCAGATTGAAAAAGTGAGTGAATTTAAAATTTAATTTAATATCTAGTACATTTATCCTGACTGATTTACTTACTATGGCAGCTGTAAGCTATAAGGGGCTTTTCCACTGGGTGTAGCTTTTGGAATTTTCATCCTCTAGGAACTGGGAATGGTTTGAATTATAGGAAGTCCTTTTGAAAGAACTAAATTAGCTCTTTCTTCGGAATTGGGTTTAACCCTATTGCATGCCATAAAAAAGAAACAGTATTGTAGCAGTAAGTGTTACAAGACATAAACATACAAAAATGCTAGTATTAATAACACTAACCTGTCACCTTTGTATGTGGCATTGTGTTCTTTTCTCAGAATTGACAATATGTAGCCCTCTTTTTTCTTTTTCAGTCTCGTAAATTATATGCCAACACCTAAGACCTAATGCTGAGTACACACTGAAAGATTAAAAAATAATAATAATAATAATAATTTAAAATGTGAGACCACAAACATGATGACAAAAAAATCCCAGATTTAACCATTTTGCTCCTATAATGTGCGGTGTGCCATGATGTGACAAGGACAGCACACCACACACACAACAGATTTTCAACCGTAGTCCCGACTGTGAACACAGGAAAATCTCTCGAGACTTGAGAATAAACACTATAGGTGATAGTTTTACAGGACACGCTGTATAAACACTCATGCTGTTGCCACAATTCAACTAGCTGATCCTCCATCTCTGCACGCCATGAGTGTGTTTTGCTTCCGTCTTCTGTCGGCTCGCTTTCTGATTGGATATAGTTTCGTTTCACGTGATAATCTCCAGATCGTACACTAATTTGTCCTTGGGGTTTCCCCCACGCATCAGGATTTCTGATTGAAAATATTCAATTATTCAATACTCACTCTCAATTATTCAATTACATTACCTAACATTTCACTTACACTTAACATTTACATTAAAAATTTCAGAGTAACAAGGTTTTGAATGTGTAGGCTTCATAAATTTAGAACATTTTGAGCAGTGGTGATCAAAGGAATTTAGAATTTCTCAGATATTGATAAAAATATATATTCTTGCATTAAACTATTTTTGCTGTAATTCTTGTAAAATATTTAAATTAGAAATAATTTTTAAATAAAAAAAATGGTTAAAGAGGTCATCGGATGCCCTTTTTTCACAAGTTGATATGATTCTTTAGGGTTGTAATGTGAAGTCTATAATATACTTTGGTAAAAAATGCTCAATGGTAGTGTAAAACAACATCCTTTTTACCTGGCCAAAATCAGCGCTGCAAAATTCATCCTGTTCTGGTCGAGGTTGCTTTAAATGTTAACGAGCTCTGCTCGCCCCGCCCCTCTCTTCTCTCTGTGGAGTGACGAGTCTGTTTACTTTAACTGCATTTAGCCGCGTTTAGCTGCAAAACTTGCTAACTAGCACATTATTAGGAAGGGCAATCGCACAGATTCATAAAAAAAACGCTTATACTCACTTCTGCTGTAAGTAAAGCTGGATCGTGAATGATTCGCGCGAACATAGATGGATATATGTAGATCGGGAGGCACATTCCCTTAACAAACAAACGTAATCTACTGCATCTTCAGCGGCTCAGATGTCGGGAGTAAATGACGACCACTATGTTCATTATTACATCCAGCAACACAACACCTCAATCTCTCAATCTGAGATTTTCTTAATTTACATCTCTGCTCCGACATCGAAACAATGGAGGTAAGACTGTGACGGCTGATCTGAGGTAAAACGCTCATGTCAATCAACTATCGTGGGAGCGGCCTCTGTTGGTGTGAGGCCACACGACTGTGAATGGCTTGATTTGAAAAAGGGGATATTATTTTTACAGATTAATTAAAAACCACTGCATGGATTTTTATCATTATAGGGTAGATTTGTACATACACTGACAACACACATTAATGTTCAAACAACATGTAAATGTGAAGTTTGCATCGGATGACCCCTTTAAACAGGGTTCTGCACTTTCTTTTCTTTTTAGGAGTACAGTCAAAAATTTCAGGAGCACCTTCTAATCAAATTCTGATCAAATATTAGCTTTCCATTATGAGACGATATTTGACTCCTTAAAGTGATTTACAGCAAATTTAGTTTTTACCTTTGTAATGGCATTTTTCTAACTTTATTAAAAGTATGTAATCTTTTGTCAAATTCAAAAAATACATTTATAAGCTTTTTTTTACATTTCTAATTAAAACAACAGAATAAAAACAAGTAGAATAAGAATAAGGTAACTGATCAAATTAAATCAGAATTAAAAAAAAAAAGGAACTACAGAGTTGGCACAGAAGAACACAAAAGTGGCTTGTAGGTGTATTTTCAGATGGTTTAATGAGGCTCAGCAGTCATGAGTGCAATGATATTCATAACTTTATGTTGAGGTCAATGTTTTATATGTGAAGTTTTGAATATAGAAATATTAAATGATTTATATAACAAAAATACTTTAAAATGAAAGTAAAACTGCCAGTAGGTGGCGGCAAGTCACTGATTTTATCACTGATTTGTTTCGTTCGAACAGATGATTCTTTCAGGAACAAAGCCTGAAGTCTTTATGAATGGGTAATTGAATCAGATTTGTTTAAAAACGTCCATTCATGCATAAACAAAACAACGCTGTGTTTGAATGGAGATGTGCAGCAGCTCAGCTGTTACTTTGTTTGAAACAATTTTCGTTGACAAAATCAGTCAATAGTGTTCAGACAATCCAAGTCACTTAATATTAACTTCTTGTTTAGTGAACTGTTGTAATAAATCAATATCATTTGCAAACGCTAAGAGTTTTTTCTCATGCTACCCCATCTCCACCCCAATCATTAACGCTGTTTCATTTAGTCTTTGACTGTGCATATAGGAAAAAGCAGCACCATTCTATTACACAAAATGTATTTCAAATTTATTTCAAGCACTTTCAAGGACCTATATTTGTTTTCAAGTACTTTCCAGGCCTTAAATCCATGTGTCTGATATTCAAGTACTTTCAAGAAGCGTGGGAACCCTGCTTGCTTTTTCTTAAGATGCTCACCATTCTGCATATCTCTGATGCAGCAGTACAGGAAGTAATTCAACAAATGAATCAGATCTTTCTTCTGTCAAAACCCCTGCTGTGCAATGCCATACAACAGATTCCAGATCAACAGAGTCAGTTACACTGATTTTGTTTTGAAAGCTGTCACAGAGTTTTGATTCGGAAAATGACTGATTCTGCCAAGTCTCTGCCTACAGTCAGTAAAGAAGCGTCATACTTTCAGAAAGAATTTCTAGTGGTTATGCCAACAGAGTATAAACTTTCATTTAGATTTACAATTATTTACTTATGTGCTAATTCTGAATATGTTACAAGTGCTTTTAAACAGAACTGATGTCCGGGAGAAAGTACTTAATCCTTTTGACAGTGCAAATCAACTCTTACATAGATAGCACTAACTACTGTCAGAATGATTTTTTGATGACACTGTGATTCAGGATTTTGCTTAACCTTTACACTGATGAATCTGAGATTGCCAATCCTCTTGGCACTTTAAAAAAACACTCTAAAAAGTGATTTGTTGGCTTAACTTAAAGGAAACCCATTGCCTCAAAATTATTAAGTAAATAATAATTTAAAAAAGCTTGACAGTTCACTTAACTTATTTTTTAAAATTATTATTTACTTAATAATTTTAAGGCATTGGGTTTCCTCTTCTTTTTAACTTCTCTCTTTAAGTTAACTCAACTGATCACTTTTTACAGTGAAGGTGTTCAGTGTGTATTGGGTTCTTAAACACCAGTCTTTTCAGACAATTCAGCTAGCACTCTTATGCAAAGCCATTGCTGTAAAAGAGTATGTATATAAGAAAATCTTTCATCCTCTTGTACAAGACCTTAAAACTCTGGAGAACATGGTGTCTTTGTGGAGCAGTTAGGGGATGTGTAAAGGGAACCGTTCTTAGTGTAGTTGCTGATAACCTTGGTGCTCATTCCTTGGTGGGATATCAAGAAAGCTTCATTGTGGAACATCCTTGTTGCTTTTGCATGAAAGGGAGTAAAATTCAAGAGAAAGATGTTCTGTCAGGAGAATTTGAACTGAGGACAGGTAAGTTGAGGAAGTTTTGAAAGACCAAAATTTGGTGAAACTGTATGGTGTAAAAGGCAGTTGTGTTTTTAATGAGTTTGGCCATTTTTACTCTGACAGTTGATTTCCTCCTGACATCATGCACAATCTTTTGGAAGGTGTGATACCCGTTGAAATGGCATTGTGCCTCAAATTAAATCAACAAAAAGTTCATCACACTTGAGTATGTAAATAGAACAAACAGTTCCCATACAAATTCAAAGACAAGACTAATTAACCTCAGGTCATTCAAACTACATTTGCCACAATTGGTGGTAATGGCCACCAAAAAAGTGGGAACTTTTAGGACTACTTCTACTAATGATTGGCTTTGACATCCCAGAAAATTATGCAACATGGGAGAATTTAATGCTTTTGAAAGATATTCTAGAACTGGTGACATACTTCAGATTAACTGATGATACTGTACATTTTCTTGCAGCAAACATTTCAATAATTTTGTGTTTTGTCCAAAACAGCATTTTATTGAACACGATCCACAACTAATAAAGACACATGGGCCACTTAGAGACATGTGGACCATGAGATTTGAAGGCAAGCATAAGTTTTTCAAATGAATTATTTCAAAAATGTCTCTGGCAGTCCAACATTAAAGAATGGTAGCGTACCATCTAGACTTGTCATGCTTTTTAAATCTTCCGTCCAGATGGACAAAGCTACGTTTTACACTGATTTTATCTTTTCCTCCGAGTGTACAGAAAAATGCTTTGCAGAATTTGGCTACCCAAAGCACTGTCCTTATCACATCTTCGGTGTGCATTAATGGTATCAAATACAGTCCTGATATGGTTGTGTTTGCTGGTGCAAGTTCTGCCTGATTTTAGGCAAATTGTAAAAATCACCATCATCATCACTGACATTTTGTTCGTATGCAAACAACAGACGGTGGTACATTGAGCATCTGCATTCCTACAAATTGTGCAACCATGTACCAGAAATGACAGTCACTAAACTGAAATTCAGAGTAGGACATTTGTAACAGTGAAACACTTCATCTTGTGCTAAATTGAACATGATGGTCCACCTATAAATGAGAATTGTACCCTCATGTTGTTGCATCCCTGTATGACTTTCTTCTGTTGAACACAAAAGATGCTATTTTGAAGATTGTTGGTAATCAAACAGTTTCAGGTACCATTTACTTACAAGGGGAACCTGTAACTGTTTGGTTACCAACATTCTTCAAAATATCATCTTATGTGTTCAGCAGAAAAAAAGTTATACATGGTTGGAACAGCATGAGGGTAATTGAATCTTCAATTTATCCCTGTAATACTGAGAACTCAATTACATTTATGTTTCTCATTGTTAGGTTCAAAGGACACAATGGAGACAAGAACTATACTTAGAGTGATAGTGAATGAAAATTACATGGGAAAAAAAATAAATCACAATGGATAGAAAACCACAGACTTTAAACTGATTGTTGGAACTAGAAGACAAGCTAGGTCTTTTTCACAAGTTTTCTCTTCAGTATGAAGACAGATTTCAACAATGCACTGATCAACTTCACAGACATTGCAGATTTCCCTGAGAGGCCCACCTTAAAGGTGATCTCTCATGTAACATCGCCTGCACGAGGTACAGCTGACACAGACATTGTATCTTTGTCCTCTGAAGAAGGATCATCTCATGTATGCCAGGCTCAGTGCTCAGAGACTTGAAATTCCCAATTTTCCTGTTGACATTGAGTACAGATTGCACCAAGGAAACTATCTCTACATGAAAGACCAGATATATGTTCAAGTTCAAAGGAACATAAAGCATGAATTCTTGAAAAACTTGCTGAGTCTATGCACAGCTTAAAAGCATATCCCTCTGATGATGATGATTTCAATGATGTTGCATCTGCACAGGTGAAAAAACATCCTTGCCTTACTGATGCAGGGTTTTCCACACAGTTACACTGAGCTGGATGTACAGATGTTCTTGTAAGCATATGGAAAAGGGGAAGAGGTATTAAAAGGCCTAAACAATTTGAAATGAATTTTCTTCTCAATTATCCCACTGAAGATGACTGCAGCATGGAGTCTAAACGCTTGCAACTTGTTGAGGAAATGAAGAAACGTCATCCTAGTTTCACCCTGATATCACAGTACATGGACTCCAATTTTTACTTATCACTCTGCACAGAAAGACAAGTAAGTAACAAATTACACACAAAAAAATTCTTCATGTACTCTCATGTCATGCCATGTCAGATGATGTTCTTCAGATCAGTTTTTTACAAAAGATTTTCTCTAGAGAAGTAGTCCATCTGTGACTTAATATAATGGGAGTGATTAGGACACAACATAAACTCAGAAATTGAATTTTTTTTTAAATATACACATTTGCATACATATAAATGGAAGTCTTGAAAAAGCATGAATGTGAGTGAATGAAGCCATTTTCATGTATCCCTTTACCAAAAGCCATATGTTAACATTTTGCCTTTTACAGATTAATGGAGAATTCAATCATTTGTTTCATATAAAAGAAGTTCACCTCCTGAACAAAAAATTACAGATAATTTACTCACCTTAAGGACCAGCATAAACCAGCAAAGGACCAGCATAATCCAGCATCAAGACATACCTACCAGCATATGCTGTTTTTTTTCCACCAGGGTAGCCTGTCCTGTTTGCCGCCTTTTATTCCTGTCAACATGGAGTTCCATTATTTCTTATGCATGCTATTTTTATGCAAAGTGTTGCTTCTAATAAAGCAACAGTGTGAACTTGTAGGCATACTTCTGCTGGAAGGTATAGGAAAAGACAGGCACAACTATTTGTCTGTGCCTGTTCCAACATTCCAAAAAGTTTTACCTCATCATTCAAATTTGTGTTCGTGTTGCCACTCACAGAGAGAGAGCAGTTATCATGTTTAGGTATAAAACAGCTCCACAAACTGTCTTTTAAACCACACAGTATTATTTCTGTCTTACAATCATTCATTTTATCACAGAAATACTGGGATAAAAGTTTATAGTTTGGATATAAACACTGATGTCTACTGTAGCGACCAAAATGAAGCTAATCATCTTTTGAAAATAATTTTCCCTTCAAATTGGCGCTTCAAATAATGTTTGTTGATTACAATGTTGATTACATTGTTTCCAGCGACCTGGAATGGAAACTAAACTTTCGCATGAGTCGCCGGACGTTCACACGTTATTTGGACTGGTAGAGGGATGTATATGCCCTAATTATGCGTGTTGTGGTTGTTTATACAAACTCAGAAGCTGTGTGGAATACCATGTTGTGGCAAATCAATTCGGTGTTCACAAGAGCACAGTAAAAAAGTTTGTGTACATCTTCTGCAAGAGAATGATGAATGGACCGATTTGAGATCCGATACGGATGCCAGGTGAAGAGAAGGCATCCAAAAATCACACAGAGATTTGAAGTGCATTTTGTTCACCAAGTAATGGGTCTTATCGATGGCACCCACATCCCTATGCTCCCTCCATCTGATGATTATAAAGATTTTATCAATAGAAAGGCTGGCCTTCATATGTTCTGCAGGCTGTAGTAGATGACAGATGCTGGTGAACAATCCTTAAGCACATTAAACTGTGTAGATGCAAAGTAATCAGTTCAGTGTGTTTACAAGGCAGGGTTAGTTCCATTGTGATGGAGGAAAATGGATGGGATGCTACTTCAGAGACATTTAGTATAGTTAATATTGTTAACTGTGATCCTGATGATGTGCGTGACTGTACAATAACAACAACTACTTCATTTTAAAATAACACAATGCTTACTAAACTCTTTATAGGTAAACTATATGAAAACTCTCTGCTTGTATTATATAAATTGTACAGTCTTTATTTTGCTGAGCGATTACAGCGTTACAAAGTGAATTATTTGTGTTCCTGATTTATGAGTTGATTTTTTTGTATTGATGTTACTTCTCATTTTTCAAAAATTTAATTTAGAACAAAGACATGCATGGCTTGTTATACCTTAGTTCAAATGTAACTCCTGTTAAGACAGTTTTTAGTTTATTTTATATTTGTTTACCATGTTTAAATCAAAAAAGTGCATGATTTAAGAAACATTTTTTTTTCTGTTTTACATATGTTTTAATGATATGTATGTCTGCATGTCCTCCAGGAGATGGTTATTTTTTCTGCCAGGCCATTGTTGTAACAGTCAATTAACCCTAACCCTAAGTTACAAAAAAAAAAATAAAATAAATCAGCAGTTTTTATTCAGTATACTTTATTCTTACAGATTATATAGTAAGTGTTTAAAACAATCTAGTTTCACTGATGATTAGGACATTAACAAAAAGGGACAGGAAATCATTGGAGAATACGTCCCACAAAAATATCACACACTACCGCAACACCACAACACTTTTTTAATTTTCATATTCTTTCATATTCGTTATATTGTGGGGGATTTTCTGCATGATGGTGATACATGGCAGGGTTGCTGACCACAGATATCTGCAAGAAAAACAGTTATTGCACCAATTAATCAACTGTTAGTTATTTTACCATTTCACTCAAAATCCAGTTAAAATGGTGTTCTGAGCTTCTCTTACCTCTGGGTTGTTAGGATCATGGTAATGATTGGGTCTAAATTCACAGGGCTGTGGAGTTAAAACTTGTGGAACAAACGGCACCTTTGGAAAAATGAATGTAGTATTTTATGACTTGATTTTATGTGAAATACAGTTTTGGCTGACAGTTCGCAACTGTTGCTATTAGTATGATGCTATTAGAGATGCTGCTTCTAAACACTATTAAAAGTGCAGATTTAGGTAATTCACCTACACTTAATCAATCTGCACATGCAATGGCTCAAGCCTCTATTACTAGTTATAAAATGACGTTTTGGAATTAGGGAGGCATAAGAAAAGTAGTTCAGCAAAACGGAATATGTTAAATACAAAAAAGGGACTGTTGTACAAAAGGAAGAGATTGGCGGCACTATAGCATAGAAAGAAGTTTTTAAAACCAGAGTAAACACTGAACAAAAGTGTCAAGTTATCACATACACAGCATACTTTGTTTTCTTTCTAATAGGGCAAATGGAACGATAACACACTGACCGTCAATCAATGTGCCTTTCTCTTTTTTCATAGGGTGTATCCAATAACCCCATCTTTTCATTTCCTTTCTTCATTTTTATAAAACAACAAACTCATCCTCCACTGCTGCTGGTAAAAAATCTTTCTTTTGTGTGTTTCTCATAGACCTGGTTCCAGAATTAAATTACTGAGGGTTTTTCTGAAACGAGTCAGGATGCTCTATTTAGACATTTCGGATTTGTCCCTTGCTATGGTTATCATTACGGCAATCCAGTGGGCTATTTCAAGAGGGAATCCTACATAAATATTTGGATGTCATTCCAGTGAATGTGTCCAAAAAACAAACCTTTTATTTACACATTCTAAATAATAAAAGATAGGCTGTCACTCACTTCAGCTCATTGCAATCTCCTGTTACGATAAAATTATCTTGCTAAATTGCACAGTGAATCTGAATTTAAGATTTCAAATATTTGCTAAAGCTTGTAGTATTTGTTGGTGCCAGTAAAGTGTGAACCCAAATGTGAACACCATTGAAAGTAACTACTTCCATATACACATCTGAGGGGTTTGGATGACAAAAAACAAACAAACAAACAAAAAACCCTGATTGATGCATTACTCACTTGTGGAGAAAAACAGCAGCAGCAGCTGGTGGCTTTACAAGCAAATGCTGACAGATAGATGGAGATGATGAACTCAAGGGAGGCAAATATCAGAGATATACTATGGATTCCCCAGTGGAGGGTCTGAGAGAAAATTCAACATTAGTACAATTACCATACCATATGTAGTAATAAAAACACTATATAATATTTATGGTTAGGGCTGTCAAACAATTACAATTTGGAATCTAATTACACAATGTGGCGATTAATCAAATTAATCGCACATCAAATTGGGCAAAGAAATTACTCAGAAAAAAGACCATTTAAATCCATTATTGTGTAACGCCATGCCAGCATGGCTCGCTTTATATGGCTGCCAAACAGGTAGTCACCACAGAGGAAGCAGAGGGAGTGGTAACAGACAGTATAGGGTAAAAGCTCCCTCTGCTTCCTCTATGGTGACTACCTGGCAGCCATATAAAGAGGGCCATGCCAAACAGTCCCTTGCAAAGAACATCGAAAGCCAGAGTCTTGAATAATCTGTGAATATGGATACATAAGTCTCTGATTCATAGCCCACAGTAGATAGCGGTAATGCTCTATTTAAGAATGCGAACCGCCAATAAAAACGAGTAAGAAGAAGAAGTCCCTTGCAAAGTATTATTTTGCAGTTGCGGAATCTACCAAGCGTTTTCCATTGCCTTGTTTCTTTGTCTTGTTTCTTTGCTATTACCATAGTCATAGTCTTGTTCCTTTGTTATTTTCATTGCCTTGTTTCACTTGTTACTTTGGACTGCTCACTTGGTTTTTGACCTTTTGCCTGTTTCTGGATTACACTTTTGTCTTTCCCTGGATATCACTGTTTGTTTGGAGATTGACCCTGCCTGTTTGACCACGTTGTGTTTCAATAAAGCTCACACTTGGATCTATCTTCGTTGTCAAGTTGAGTCCTGTTAAATATTGTGTTATATAAGTAAAGCGAGAAAAAAACATTTTCTTTTCTTATTTTGGGTGAACTATCTCTTTAATTAGTTTTTAATTAATATAGATTTTCACTTTTTTATCTTCAGATTTTTTATTAATATGTAAATATAAAGTTACTTTTTTAATGAAAACTAAAACTACCAGTAGGTGGCAGTAAATGTCTTAATGAGTCAAAGTGAAGAAAAGTCAAAAGTAAAGTCAAGTGATTCATTTATTCATTTAATTACTTCAAAGGGCTGATTCATTCAGAAATGAAGTAAATGGCTCTCCTTGTGAATGAGCCACTGAAGCATTGGTTCACCTGATTCACTCGAATCGTAGATTCATTCAGAAACTGTTTATATATAATTGTAGATATATAATTGTGTCTGTAATAGATAATATTTGTGTCTGCAAATCTGAGCAAAAACAGACAATGTTGTGTCTATAATACAACACAATATTAAATTCTTTTTATTGAACTGTTGAATAAAATCAATAGCACATTTACACTTGTGCTATTTGGGACACAAACAGCATTCGTGTGACAGTGTACCCAACTATATCATTAGATATAAATATGAGACGAAAACTCATACAGGAGCATTTTTCCCCAATCTTTTGAATTTTGGGGGCATATAACGGAGCGATTTGTGGTTGACAGAAGGAGAAGTCCACTTCCAGAACAACAAATTACAGATAATGTACTCACCCCCTTAAAAACTCAGATCGTATTTTCTCCCTCAAATTCAAAATCATCCTACATCGCTGCAGAAACACCGACCCAGTGTTTGCAAAGAAGATCAAACACCCTTAACAAAAAGGGTAAAACAGCGATATAGGGCGATTTTGAAGTTGAGGGAGAAAATACGATTGGAGTTTTTCGACATACACTAACTGTTTTGAGCCAGAATACACAGAGTTCAGGGAGAGCAAGACAAGACGAGCGTTTGACATTAAAAATTACTTAAATTGTATTATTTTTATGAAAATAACCAATCGTTTCGCTAGATAAGACCCTTCTTCCTCGGCTGGGATCGTTTACAACTGCATTTGGGATCGTTTGTAGCTGCATTTAAACTTTATTTTAGAAGTCCAAAATCGGGGCACCATATCAGTCCATTATGCAGAAATGTTTTTCTCAAAAAACAATTTCTTTACAACTGAAGACAGAAAGACATGAACGTCTTGGGTGACAAGGGGGTGAGTACACCTACTATAAATTGTTGTTCTGGAAGTGGACTACTCCTTAAATTGTGTTAAAAAATGTTAACATGTTTTTCTATAACTAATTCATTAGATTAACCTGTTAAATAGACGGGCCTAATATATAGGTAAAACTGAACAGTTATGCCAATGCCTTCTTGAACTGTAAATGATCAGTAATAGTAGAGATCTTTAAACCACTACTGAAATGTTGGAAACAAAACACTGGACAGATGAGCGCAGATTAAGGCTTGACTTACCTCATACTTCCCTCTAAAATAATCACAATCATGACTGTCACAGTACGTGTCATATGGTCCTATAGCAAAATCCAACGAAATTAAAATAAAGGCAGTTCCTGCGGTTAAAGCACTGAAAATGTTCATTCCAAGTGAACCATTTACCTATTGGAAGGGGGGAAAAAGATTAATACATTAGAAATAACTATTACAGAGAAGAACTACTACTTGACATAAGTCAATAAATACAGCAGCAAGAACCAGTGGCGCATGTGGATAATTAAAGGGTTACTCCACCCCAAACCTCATTAGTCACTCAGACAAAATTTTGTCTCATCCACCTCAGCGTAGCGCAAGTTTGGAGATTATCCGCTGGACACAAACTGCGTACGCTGTTTTTAGGTTTTTAAGGCCGTTACAAGCCTTTTCATCCAAAATTTCTTAAATTGTGTTCCATAGACGAATTAAGCTTTTACGGGTTTGGAACGACACAGGGGTAAGTGATTAATGACAAAATTTTCATTTTGGGGTGGAGTAACCATTTAAATGATACAATTAAAATACATCTTTTAGAAATTTGTTGTTGTTGTTCAACAACTTCACTAACAGTGTTCAGTCAGTGTTCACTGAGTGTAGGTTACAGCAAATATGCTGCCGTCAACAGTGGAACAAAAACTTGTTGGAGCCGTAATGTGCCGCAGACGTGTGCAGTGTAAAAAAGGAGTCAGCTTTAGAATAACTAATGGTAAACGATAACTTGTTGATATGAGTGAAATCAAATGTCCAATAAAATAAAAAATAAATAAAAATAAAAAAATATATATTTTTATGCTGCCCTGACTGCTGCCTATATGCATTTGCTGGCTCTGCTCTCACTGGTACAACTCAATACTTCAATTAATCAAAATTAATTTGATAACTTTTTGCCAGCAACATCCTTAGCTCCAATGTGCACGATTCAATAAAGATAAACTGCCTAGGAAGTCTTTGATTTAATTATCATCTATAAATGTATTTATTTATTTGCCATTTTGAATTGTTTTGAAAAAACCCTCTGAAAAAGACATACATACATATTCAGTTACACTGAAAATGCAAATCATTATTTCACCACCTACAGTGGTATTGGACAGATGTGCATTTATGCACCCGAGTAGATGTGCAAATTTGGGACTTTCATGTTAAGTTTGGAATGAAGTCATTAATGCCTATACACTTTTAGGGCGGAGGGAAGAAGAAGATCAATACACATCAGTACATAAAAACAGCACAAACATAATACGGTTCCACCGCCTGTGCTTTGAAGCAACATGTGTACATACCAAACACGAACTGGAGGGTGAATTAAGTTTATTTTCTTCAGCAATGGAGAGTTAGCCTGTTATAATCTACTGAGAGGAGAGAGAAAGACAAAACAATTAGAGGATTACATTGGAATATGTAGCTTGCATTATAAAAGACAGAATACTGAATTGTTTTTTTACAATGATAGATCCCCAGTAAGTGATACCACTGTAGACAAAGATGGATTCTGCATGAACTGTAGACACGATTCCACACAGGAAAGTGAACAGACCAATCATTATCTGGACAGTCTGTGAGGGACAAGAAGAAAGAACAGAGCAGGACAAGAATCTTTTGTAAATTAAAACAGTATCAGATTTTGCGGATCAGTATAAAATGTGGAATATACAATTATAGCAGCTGTAGTTTTGAACTTGTGATTGTACTAGAAAAATATTCAAAACATTTTAAAATGAGAGTTCCACACTCAAAATGTGCAAATTTTGTTCACATTTTTTAATAGATTACAGCTCCTAAAACATTCTTTTCTGTGACGTCTTTGACTGGTACAATGAAGGTTTTATTATACACTGTAAATGATCAACCTTATTTTATATGGGTCTTTCCTGCAATGTCACCAAGGCAATGAGTCACAATATGCAATTAAAATTTGTCTATGCTGTGTATTCATGTACTTTTTTTTTCTTACCTCACACTGACATGCACACACAAAAGTCATCTGAACTTATGAAAAATTCCTTACCCCAAGGGCTTTTGGTTGGCTTTTCAGAAATGCCTGAAGTCCATGAAGAGGTGAAACTGCTGGCACCTGTTGTACATAAACAGGCACAGAAGCAGTTGTCACAGTCCCAGCTGGTGTGGTTTGTGTCGGTGGTTGAATGTGGACGAAAACCGTTGAAGAGCTCATGGTGCTGGACGTTCTTGTTTCTGAATCGTAATCAGTAAATTAAAACACGTAAAGGTTCAGATTATAAAATAGAAACCCATTCCATAATAGCATTTAGTTAAAAAACAATTATGCCGATAGTGCAAAGATAGTCATGTGTATAAAGGTAGTCAGATGTAGTATAAATATAATAATTTGTTTTACCAGAAAAGATCCTCTCGTCAGTTTGTTTAATCGCACTTAGCACTGTAGTCGCACTTTGCTCTGTGGAGCTCAGCTGATTAGGAAGGGTTGGCAAAGCTGGCCACTGTTGCCAGGAAATATATCTATCCTTTCATATGATAAGAAGTTTAAAAAGTACTAAGATAATTAAAAAAATACACACAGAAGAATTGAAAAATGTGTTTTGTACTTTCTAACAAGTAATCTGAATGCTAATTTGGAAATTGGCGTGTAAATATTGTAAAATAAAATACAATACAAATAGCACCGATCAGAAGATCAGCACAGCACAATATAGGACCCATTTCATGTGGTTGGCAAAGTGGGTTTTACCAGCTGGTTCAGGTACTGTTAGTGATTGGTACTCATATCACAGATGACATTGTGATATTTTTTTTGTCTCTTTTTGAAGGCATATCATGCTTACAATATCATTATCCAGTTGTGTTTACAACAGCGATGCTATCTGAAGATGTATTACTAGTACTGTTAAATGTAACACTACTAACTTAGAACTGGGTTGGTTTAGTATTAGGGGTTATTTGTTTTTTTCTGACCACTCAAATCTTTAGAATTGGCTGCAGGCTTCAAAAATGGGCAGTCACAACATTCTTGTAGACACTGGAAAGATGTATTTGGTTTTTGGAACCACTTATACTGTGAAAGGGGGCTCCTTGTCAGCAGTTCTAAGAGAAGAAGACATAACAGTTGATAACTTGGCTAGGATTTTTAGCGTATTACAGGGCACTCCCACAATAATTGATTGACATGACCGTCTTACCTTAGATCCACCCTAAATGAGCCGAGTGAGAGCTGAGAACAGTCCAGTCACCATTATCACATTACAAGAATGTCTCTGATTGAGCAATAATTTGAGGTCTTTGTTGTTGGATGTTGTAATGAACATAGCAGTCATCATTTACTCCCAATATCTGAGCTGCTGAAGATGCAGTGGATTAATGTTATTTTCATTTTTAAAGGAAATGCACCCGGTGATCTACATAAAATGATTATGCAATTCATCCGTGATGCAGCTTCTCCTACAGCAGAAGTGAGTATAAGGGTTTTTATACACCTTTGCAAATCGTCTTTCTTAATAATGTGTTAGTTAGCTGGTCCTTAGCTGGTTTATGCTGGTCCTTAACCGGCAACATGACCAGCATAAACCAGCAAAGAACCAGCTTAAACCAGCATCAAAACATACCTACCAGCATATGCTGTTTTTTTCACCAGGTTTGGCAATAAACTATTGTGGGAGAGGTTTTGATCAGTGTGACGTCACACAGACAAGATGCTGAGAATGGCTTGATTTAAAAAAGGGGATAAAAAAAAAAAAAAAATACCACTGGGTGGATTTTTATTATTACAGACCAATTATCTGTTTGTAAACATTAGGGATGCGCGCGCAGCATGGTTGCAGAAAACCCGGGGAGATCGCCTTTACAGCTAGAGAATTACAAGGATACGGCACAAAATACTTAGATTTAAAAAGAGTAGATTATATTGATTAGATGTCATTTTCAAAATGTTATTGGCGTATTACAACAGCTTGTCACCCAGCAATAAGCAATGTTATTCAACAAAATTGACGTTAGATAGTGGGATAATCTTACAGATCTGAAACAAGGATGACATTTTTTATGGACGGTTCAAGTGGCAGTCTATGAAGCCATGGAATAAAAAAAAAAAAAAAAGGTAAATTAGTAAATTTTATATTTCAAAATTTTGATTTTTTTTTTTTTCTCGCAATTCTGAGATTATATCCCACAACTCTAGAGGAAAACAACTCGTAATTCTCTCAGAGTTTATATCCCACACTTCTGGCTTTTTTCCCCTCAGATTTAACAAACTCACTAGTTTTGTTAAATCGAGTTATAAAGTCTGAATTAGGAGATATAAACTTGAATTTGTGAGAAACAAAAATCAGAATTGTGAGATAAAATAAAAAAAATGTTATGTTAAAAAGTTAATAGTAATAGGTTTAAATAATACTTAATGCTGTAACTGTAGGGCTAATACAGTACATCCCCTATGAACAGCATATGTGAATATTATGTAGACCTACTGTTCAAATCAAATTTATGCTTTAAAAGTAGAGTAATCATAACAGTTTTCATCCATAGTGTGTCTGTTTAAACGTCTGCGTTTAGCTTCAAATGGCGTCTTTGACTACAGTATTGTATAAAAATTATTTGCATTCCGATTTTGACATCAAAAGGCACAAAAATGTTTTTTTCCTCTTATTCCATGGAGTTTACCCGATTACCTTCACTTGCTACCAGTGTTTCTCTGCAACTACTATGTGCGCGCAGCTGCAAATGACGTCACTGTGACGTCTACTTAAAGTTGGTCTATAGGGTGTTTGTGTTCAATCACCACCAACACACATTTATGTTCAAACAACATGTAAAAGTGAAATTGCATCCAATGTTCCCTTGAAGAGTTTCCCATCTTTATTTAATAAGAAATTAAAAATCTTGTAAATTTCTTTGGGGGAATTTAAGTCCAACTCTCCATGCTGAGCATCAATAGACTTGCGAGTATGATCTCAATAAAATGTGTTTTAGAAAATACTTACCCACCAATCACAAACAACTGGAGAAGTATTAGAAATTCAGTCATCAGCAAGTGTGTGAACTGTCATTGTTAGTCTTACTATTGTTTTTATTCTGATATTGTCATATTCTTTATTTCCCTCTGTAGATAATACAAGTATTTATCTTACAAACAAACAGGAAATTTCAGTTTTCCCTGCTGAAGGATTCTTTTGTTTTTTTTTTTTTTGCTCCCTAGACCCCATGACCAGACCTTATCGTTTCCATGGCGAAGCATCATGCTTGTCACGTGACACAACGCAGCCACAATAGCACTGTATGATACGTGTATCGCTTTCATATCATTTTACCTTTTTTATTATTAATATATACAAATATGCTCGCTATATTATGTAATATTTGATATTCGTTCACAGATGTCCTCTCTTGTGAATCACATATCAGCATATCCTACCTGAAGCCAATCTTACATCTCCAGTAAATAGAAACCCTGCCTGAAAAAGGATGATGACACCAACCTAATGAAGGCATTAAAAAAAGTCAAGGGCCCTTGGCTATATGCAGGACAAATATAGTGTCCCAGACACACAGGAGCTTCTTGATTAACGATTTAATATGGATTGCATAAGACGAGAGAATATTCCAGACACCAAAGCAAGAGTCAAGTATGAAATGGAACAGGAGGCACAAAATTTTTTTTTTTATAAATGTGATGCCCTATTAACGTATAAAATCCAAAATAATCCATGATTCTATTAGTTATTTGATGTAAAAAATATGTAATATGCAAAATATGCTGCATGCATGACATGTCTACACAGCAAATTTTAAAGTGTTAAATTCACTCACAGTGTGAAAAATAACACTTAATCAGTGTTTATGTAGGTCCACACTGAACAGAGTTAAACTTACACTTTAAATAGTGTTACTTGTTTAACAACTGCATAGTTAAACAAGTAACCGCAATTATTAACACCATTAGCATGTAGTAAGCTCCATTTACGTAAGTTAGTGTTAAAACTACACTAGGGGTGTCAATATTTTAACACCAAGAGTGTTAATTTTAACACTAATATAAGTGTTGATACAAACCCTGAGTGAAATTTATTATTATTATTATTATTATTATTATTATTATTTTTATTTATTTTTTGCCTAAAACTACATGTGCATTTAATAAAATAAGTCAACACACTGTATCAGTTTGAACTTATATTTTCAAACTCTTAGCACAATTAAACCAACATAAAGTATGGTACAATATATTCACCATCAACTTCCCCATATAAACTCTGCAGATCAAAAGGCCTGAAGAAGTTCAAACAATTGGCTCTTAAAAGTTCACTTGACTCACAGTATCTCTGTACTTTAAATGCATGGTGATGTTCTGAAAAATGTTCAGTCAAAAGTTTGTTGACAATAAAATACACAGTGTTATCAATTAAAAGTATTTTCTGAATCTGACTGAAAACAGGAATTTCATCCTCAATTTCATTGCATACAATCAAGTCTCATCTATATTCTGTCCCATCTATTTTAACCCAGTTCATGGAACGCATGTTTGCTTGTATGGGATTCTCTAGCATTCCTGCCAACATTTCATCATTTTGAACATTATCTTAACAGAAGGTTTTCATTGGTACACACTCAACTTGACTCAGTGGTGTTTTTTCCCAAAGATAGCCTATTGACATTTGATGACTTTTTGCCAGAGATTTAATGTTTTTAAAATTCTTTAGTGTATTCTTAACCTTATGCTTAGCCTCGTACCGCAAGTTCCACATGTGCACTAACGGACAAATTTAGCGAATGCAGGCGGCATAATGGATCATATAATGGTGTCTGGGTAGCAGGTTTTTGCATGGATACAACTCTTTAAACAATTCATGGTGCTCAATTATCAAATGCTTCAAGAGAACAGTCATACCTTTCGAAGTACATGGGGACAAAACCAGGTTTAGAATTTGAAGTAAGAGCAAGAGCAAATGCCAATATCTATCTCCTAGAGGTACAAATATCACCAAAGAGCAAGTGGAACATTTTTGATTAAACACAGCGCCTGGATAGAGTTTAGCCCTAAGCTATTTCCACTTTGTTCCAAATTCACCCGTGTAGGTCGATTTTTTTTTTCTCTCCAAATACCCATAATCATATGAATATATTCTGGAGAACAGTCAGAAAGTTGTTGGGTTTCATCAAAAATATCTTAATTTGTGTTTTGAAGATGATGGAAGGTCTTACAGGTTTGGAACAACTTGAGGGTGAGTAATTAATGACAGAATTTTTATTTTTGGGTGTACTGTTCCATTAATGTTTGTTGAGTAGAATTTGACTGGAAGGGTAAAACTAAGTTATGTATTTCATAAGTTTTTTTGGTTACAGGTCATTAGATCTACTGTAGATCTAGACCAGGGGTGCTCAACCCTGTTTCTGGAGATCTACCTTCCTGCAGAGTTTACTTTCAACGCTGATCAAACACACCTGTCTGTAATTATCAAGTGCTCCTTCAGATCCTAATTAGTTGGTTTCAGGTGTGTTTGATCAGGGTTGGAGCTGAACTCTGCAGGAAGGTAAATCTCCAGGACCAGGGTTGAGCACCCCTGATTCAGAAGGGAACATTTGATTTAAAATTCTGTGAAAGTGATTTTTTGCCTTTTTGGAATGGCACAAAGCGACATTCACTTGCAGAATGCAAAGTTCTAAAGAATATGTAAATCTGAAGTAATTAATTTAGATAAGGGGTGCAGAGCCAGTGGTAGTTTTGTAGGCAAACATTAATGCTTAGAATTTTATGTGAGCAGCTACTGGTAGCCAGTGCAAATTGATATACAGAGGTGTAACATACACCAGTACGTGCAATGGATGTGTCTCCAATGGACCCATCTGTCGATTTGTTGTGGTCTCGATGTGGCTTGCAGGAGGTGGTGGGTACACTAGGCACATTATTCAATGACTTATATATACAATGACCGAGACAGCCAATTATCAGAGCAACATTTACCACAAGGAAATTGACATTCACTGTTGAGGTAGATGTTCAGAGATGTTGGAGGCACTTTAAATTTTGTACAGCTGTATGCAACAATGCCAAAATGCCCTAACTCCCCTGCTGTCAAGCATCCGGTCAGTCGTGTCACAACTATGCATGACCTAAAAAAAATTGAAAAACACAGGAAGATGCTAGCCAGCAACGCATCCAGGTATGTCGAACATATGCAGGTTCTGGCCCAGAAGATGGTGTCAAGGGTTTGTTTGAGGCTGGAGGCAGTTTTCTTGGTCCCACCCGATTACACAAAGGTATTTAATCCCGGCAACTTTTTCATTCCATCAGTGGTCGACAACCTTCTGGAGAGTGTGCCCATGATCATCCCATTCAAGGATAATAAAAACCATGGGATTCCCCATGTTCTCTCGACATTTGGCAGAGGAATACTGTACAAAAGTTAAGGGTCAAACACATCCTGCCTGTACACAGGTAACCAGGTCTGTTAGGGAGGAGCTGGCAAGAATCCTGTTGTGTGACCTTTTTGTATGTGATGACTGGATCTCAATGCAACATCTCAAAGGGCCAGAGCAGCCTGTTGGGAATCTAGTAGATTGCCGTACTGTGAGAGAGATCACACGTGAGGTCTGGATCCTGCCACATATTTGGAAATGGTGCACTATTGTATATCTCTCTTAGCTTTTTGATTTAATTTAACTTCTCAGTCTCTTTATGTCTGAAGATCTCTTACATGGCCGAGGAGACACTTGGTACTCTTGATTTCTCCAGCACTCCTACAGGTCTTAGTTCCTGAAATACAATAGCAGTTATTACATATTCTAAACCATTAAGATAATAGTTAATTCAAAATAAAATAAAGTGAATTACTGCTCACCATTATTTGACTCCACACTAAAGAGTGTTAAAAGTAACGCTGAAGAGTGTTAAATGAACACTGAAGCAGAGTTAATGTTAATGAGATAATTAGTGATTAATTAAGTGCTGATTCATCATTATTGAAGACATCTGATGTGAACAAGCAGAAATCACCAAAGGAAAAAAACAACTTTTAAGCAACCATTATAGTAGTTAATGCAGTGTTTGCATTAGTTGGACTCTTGATCCTTACATTTTTAACATATATAACATTATTTAAGGATATTATTTGGCTGTTGTAACAGAGTTATAACAGCCAGATAAACCAGAGGAAAGGCAATCATGTGTCCCTGATTATGTTTTGCTATAACCTTCATGTAGTGACCTGTAAAACTAAGTTAAGTTTTCTTTACTGATTACATCAACCCTGTGAACAATATAATATCTAAAATCAGACAAATGATTTTAATACTTATTGTGATGAAAACCACATTTTATTAAGACACACAGACATGAAGAATCAGCATGAGAATCACAACAACGGTGACCAAAGAAGCATGTTGTAGCCAATCAGAACTCATCCATGGCTCCCATCATGCATTGCGGCATGAATAAATTATGATCTGAATTGTCTTTTATTCTTACTATTTTCTTTTGTTTTTTGCGGTTTTTATGTGACTTTTTAGTAGCTTGTTTTGTGATGATCAGAGTTGATCGGTTTATCTGAATATTCAGTTTTTCACCTTTGTTGAGATTCATACACTGGTTCTTGATGTCTGTGTGTGCCTGAACAAAACACTTTTTCAGAAAATGAAAGACGCCAGATCTTCTGTTGACATTAAGGCTGACATTAATTATTCAAGCTAATCACTCACAATCTGTAGCAGTAAACGCAGTGCATAAATTCTTGTCCTTCATTTTTTTTTTTTCTATGGTTGCTTCCATGGGATGAGTTTGCCTTTGTGGCTCTTCAAAACTTCAACATTATGCTCCCATAACGTTTTCTTTTATTCAGATATACTCACCTCCTTGTTACTGTATGTTTGGACCATTTTCTCTCTGCTTCTTTCATCTTTGCTATTAGCAAATCTTTGAGCTGTGTCTTGACTTGTTTCAAAGCTTCTACTCTGACTGGACTCGAATCAGCTTTGACCTGAAGACTCGCACCTGCTCTGACTGGGCGACTGTTGATTGCCATCAATTTCCATTTGATGAGTCTCTTAACATCTGAAAGTTTTTTTTTTTCTTAATTGTACTCATGAGCAATTAAAGTCATGCAGATATGGAAAGGGATGGAGTAATTCGAGAGGTTTTTTATACTTTAGTATGATAACTGCACTATTGCATGTTGGGATATTGCACATTCTGTAAGGAAGCTAGGTTGTCACCCTGGTTTTTGGGTTTTGTTTCTTTAGGTTTTATTGTCTTTTATTTTAAATAGCAAATGTACTTGCGCCCATCTGTTCACTCATGGACGTGCTGATCTGAAAACTAGGTGTGTTCAGGTGCATCGTTAATGCATTGCTACTTTAAGGCAACTGAAAACTATTGCACCATTGACAAACTAATACTTAGCCTAAAGTCAATGGTCCAGTATTTACTTTTTCCACCTACAGGTGGGTGCACAACACGTGCACGCTGCTTATTACACAGACAGGGATGCGGAGCAGCACACAAACATGCCAGATATTAAAAATGAAAGGATTGCAATGTAAAAGTTTATTATTATGTCCATGAAAAAGCTTTCAATCTTTGCTACTGCAAATTCTACCATGTAAATAGCGAATCCACCATGCTGTAACTTAGGTGCAACTGGCTTTTGAAAGGAATGGGAGATGAGACTCTGATTGGTTTATTGCATGTCACACCCAAAACACACCCATAACTCATTAAGAGAATAGGTACAACCCTTTGGACCATGCACCTGGCACGCTGACCATTTTCTCTGTTGTTAAACTAGCAAAAGTAGGTTTAGACATGCTGTTAGTGCACCTGTGCCATGTGCTTCAGACCATGCCCTGATGCTACATGTACTGTTGTGGCCAAACCTGAAGGCTGGAAATATGTACTTTATTATGCACTTAGCTGTCCTGTTAAATCAACTACAGAAACAACAGTGCTGTCATCTGACAGGGGCATACCCTCTATCCAGCACAGCACTGGTTGACCTGTTTTTTCGCATGACTTCTTCAAAATGTTTAAACAGCCCCAGAAAGCTGAGAGATTTTAGTTGGGCAGTTATTTATGTGTGTACATGCTTTTTGCCAGACTGGCACACACACGCACACACACACACACGTATTTGCAGCTGTGGAAAGCCAACAAAAAAAACTCTTTCTGTATTCAATGACTCTGACATTGGATGAGATTCAAGGTCTGCTAAAAGACGTTTGTGCAGATCTAAACTTTCATACTGCCAGGAGAGTCAGAACAATCTGCAGACTACCATTCCATATCAGCCTGTTATTGCAGAGGCTGAAATTGCGAGGACACCAATGGTAGAATCAGGATTACTCACAGACACAACACAAAGACACTCAGACATGACTCACCATTTGTTAATGTCTTTGAAGGAATGTTCTCAGATACTAAGAAACATTCTGAAAAAGAAGGGGTTGTGCAGTCTCTCAAATCCATACCACTGCCCAAGTTTGATTGACAAAGACCACATGGCAGCTCTACCACTTTGGACAGGGATTATGTTAAAACATCTGGGCCAGAACAGAAGAAAGAGAGAGAGAAAAAAAAAACAAATACTACTATCCCCCAAAGGTACAGAGAGTCAAGAAAGCCTCACATCTCAAAACTTGCAAAATCCACGGTCTAATGTACTTAGCCATATAAATAAGAGCATTCAGAAGCTTTGAACAAATGAAAATGAAAGACATTTGTATGGACATATTGTTGGAGGTTTATCAGCACGTCTTGGTCGGCGAGTGGTCTCAGGGCAAGATCTCATGGTTGAAAATCATGGATCATTTCAAAAGAACAGATCAATGGGATGCATTTGGAACTGAAGATGACCTTGTTGTTTGCCGCCTAGACTACAATCATTACACTGAAAGAATATCTGTATGTGATGCTCACAAATGTCTTCTCAGACCTACAGATAACTAGGTTGCTGACATTTATTGCCATGCAGAGAAAAGCAGAGCTACACGACAATTTAAAACAATTCAGTAACCGCAAGCAAAGATGTCTATTGTCATGATTTTCAAAGGAGTGAACTCGAAGTGAGCAGTTTTTATTAAACTCAACAACAGACGCTGGACACAGGAAACAAAGGGCTTAAGTAACAAGGACTAAATGAGACTAATTAGGGGAACACAGGTGAAACATATGGAACTCAAATAGGAACAGGAAGAAACAAATATGGGCATAGAACACACAAGGGAAAACCAGGGCTGCATTCAGCCCCGACAAAACAATGCAAAACGTTTTTTAAACGGAAATGGTTGTGCATTAAACACCCTGTTCTGATGACGCAACTATGAGTTGCAACTATGGCAGCTGAGAAGGTCATTCTTTTGTTTTTTTTAATACATTTTTTATGTACTTATAATTTTTGAAGCCTAACGAAATCGGTGTACATGTTTAACACTGCAAAATATGCTCGGTGTTATAGTCCCTGCCCTTGCTGTCCAGAATAAAAGAGAACTTCCCAATAAAGTGAAGGGATCTGTGGAATCTGTGGTTCCTAATTACTGTGATCCAACATTTGTCTTGCATTTCAGGATGAAAAGACTAACATTTCATGTGAAGGATAATCCACTTCTTACCTCAGAGATTGTGTTCTGATCTATATGACTTTATTGTTTTTATTGATAGTATTAGGCTTATCATTATTGCTGATCACTGTTCAGTGATTCTTGAGACATGGGAAAAAAAACATGCCCAGTAATTGTAACTGCTTTTAGGTTTAAAACTAAAAAAAAAATAATTCTAAATGTTATGGGGATTAATGATTAATGATCTATTATCCCCTTCAATTTAATTGTATCATTATTTTGTGAAATCTATGACACTTATTGTCTTCTCTAAAACACTGTGTCCACAGAGAAGGGTTTAATCAATCATATGCTATAAAATGCATAAACATGTTTTTTTATACACTACCGTTCAAAAGTTTGTGGTCAGTACATTTTTATTGTTTCTTTCTTTCTTTTTTTTTTTTAAGAAATTAATACTTTTATTCACCAAGGATGTATTAAGTTAATAATTAAAAGTTTATTAAAAGTTAATAATAAATAATTTACATTGTTATAAAATATTTATATTTTGAATAAACACTGTACTTTTTAAACTTGTTATTAATGAAAGAATCCTGAAAAAAAAAAAAATTACAGGTTCCAAAAAATATTTGGCAGCACAACTGTTGATATTATCCAACATTGATCATTCTAATAATAAATCTGCATATTAGAATGATTTCTGAAGGATCATGTGTGTAACCAGGAGTGATTGACGAGAGGCGAGCGGATCCATATGCGAGCTTTATTAAACGAACAAACAGGTACAAGGTGAGCAGGCAGGGTCGAGACAGGAGCAGACAGGAATGTAACAGGCAATGGAAGAGAATGATCCGATAAACAAGAGCGATAAATCACAAGGCAGGCGGCTAGACAGACGTAAACGAGAAAACCAGGCGGGGGATCAAAAAACCAGGAACTTGGAACAGGAACTAGGAACACACTAGGAAAACAACAATACAATAACAACAATCCATGAAGTGCACTGGGGAGGACCGGGGTCTTTATAGAACGCCTGATTGGTCACGGGGGCTGACGCAATCAGAGCGGTGGAGGATGGGAGATGCAGTCCGAGATGCAAAGTAACAGTCAGAGTGTGTAGGTGAAGCGAGAGTGACATCTGGTGGTGAGTGGACAACGGGACACTGACCAGATTCGTGACAATGTGACACTTAAGACTGGAGTAACAGCTGATAAAAATTCAGCTTTTCATCACAGGAATAAATTCTATTTTAAAGTATGTTAAAATAAAAAACATTATTTTATATTGTAAAAACATTTTGCAATATTACTGTTTTTTTCTTTTTTGTATATTTTTAATCAAATAAATGCAGCCTTGATGAGCATAAGAGACTACTTTAAAGACTATTACAAGTCTTACTGACCCCAAACTTTTGAACGGTAGTGTATATTAAAAAAAGACCTTGCTTTATCAAAAGCAACACTTAATAATATCTCAAATCAAAGCATGATGTTTTTCAGTGACACATGCATGTTTCATAAGGTTTCAAAGTTGTGTCCCTACTTTTGTCAACACTGTCAGACATTCATTAAAATGTAGTAAAACCAGGGGCAGCTTTCACTCTAAATGAACCCCTTGCCACAGTCCTCCGCTGTAGAGTACATCAGTGTCAGACAAGCTCTGGTAAGTTTTATAGTTTTAGAATATTTTAAATCCTAATGTTAATATTCCTGTGTCACACCACTGATATGTCAACACCTTCTTCCAGTTTCCAAGTAAATTATTTGAAATATTTAGATCATTTTATTCTCCTAAAGTAAGTTCCATTAGCATCTAGCATCAACAGAAAAAGCAAAATGGCTACTACATGAACTCCATTTGTTTTGTGAAAGAAATGTCAAATTTGTCTACACAGATGTCACCACCGTAAGATTTTGTTTTCCAATGATATATCAAAATACTTAAATGTGACTCTTAAATAAAAGCTTTATATAAACAATAACATACTCACTGTTTTGTTGTTTGTTTAAATAAAGAAATTGATTGATTCAGTGTATTTGATAGGTAAAATGACTACAAATTCATGTTTTTGTCACCACTGTCAGATGTGTCAACTCCGTTAGTTGAATATTTTGCTAATATTTCATTCTGATATTTTACCTTTGTTGTGAAATTGTTGGTCACATGTGAAAGTGTAATCTGTCTGCTGACATGAGAATATATTTTGAAATGTTAAAACATTTTTAATGCTGTTATAAATAAAGCTGAAATTATATTACACAGTGCAAGGTTAAAAGCACATTTTGTTAAAAAATGAGAAAAGTCGGGAGGTTGTATCAAAGCATAGCTCAGTAGCTACATAAATGTAGTTTCATTTGTTTGAGTACAAGGTTTTTAGTTTAATTTTTTTTAATATTGCACCCTGTTTTGACAGTTAGGGTATGTCGAAAAACTCGTATTTGACCGTATTTTCTCCCTCAACTTTAAAATCGTCTTATGCCACTGTTTTACCTTTTTTGTTAAGGGTGTTTGATCTTCTTTGAAAAGACTGGGTCGGTACTTCTGCAGAGATGATTTTGAAATGATTTTTGAAGTTGGGGTTAGGGAGAGGGAGAAAATACGGTCTGAGTTTTTCGTCATACCCTAACTGTCTTGAGCTAGAATACACAGAGTTCAGGAAGAGTAACACAAGACAAGCGTTTGAGATTTAAAAAGTACATAAAATGTATTATTTTTATTAAAATAACCAATCATTTCACTAGATAAGACCCTTCTTCCACTGCTGGGATTGTTTACAACCGCATTTGGGATCGTTTGAAGCTGCATTTAAACTGTATTTTGGAAGTTCAAAATTGGGGCACCATATCAGTCCATTATATGGAGAAAAATCCTGAAAGAAACACAATTTCTTTACGACTGAAGAAAGACAGACATGAACATCTTGGCTGACAAGGGCTCACATTATATTATATTATATTATATTATATTAAATCACTTAAAGGGGTCGTTGGATCCTAAGTTCACTTTTACATGTTGTTTGAACATTAATGTGTGTTGGCAGTGTATGTACAAATCTACCCTATAATGATAAAAATCCATGCAGTAGTTTTTAATTAATCTGTAAAAATAATATTCCCTTTTTCAAATCTAGCCGTTCTCAGATGCCTGTCGTTGTGGCGTCACACACACAGAGGCCGCTCCCACAATAGTTGATTGACATGAGCGATTTACCTTGAATCAGCTGTCACAGTCCGCCCTCTTTGTTTCGATGCTGGAGCAGGGATGTAAGTTAGACAAAAACTGAGCGATTGAGGTGTTGTGTTACTGGATGTAATAATGAACTTTGATAATGATTTTAGCACTTTTAACAGTACGAATCACTTCTAGAGCTCAAAATGCATTTTAAATGCCAGAATCAGAAGAGCTTTATTGCCAAGTGCATTTACACACACAAGGATTTCGTCTTGGTGTCAGGAGCTTCCAGTGGAGAAAGTGCAGACATAGCTCAGACATACATATAACATAAGGTAAAAGAATAAAATAGAACACGAATAATAAAGAGAATAGACAACACATTTAAAAATAATAGCTGTATGGTAATAAAAATATAGATAAAATAGAATTATGAATGTGCAGATGTTTTGAAAAGTTATGTACAATATATAGAGAACATAGACAGAGTTATAAATGTGCTATTTTACAGATGAAAGGTTTTGAGAAGTTATGTACAGATGTGCAGTCCTGAGATGTTATGTATTGTTCAGTTGGAATATAGCCTGAGAAAAAAGGCTGTTTTTATTGCAGCTCAGAGATAATTTATCTGTGTTGAAATACACAGATAATATAAATATGTTTTTATATTGAATGCCACATTCAAAATAGATTTCAATAAGACTAATTCATGTACATCCATGCTCTTGTTTTGTTTGTTGAAAGATGGCAGAAGTGATGCAACCAAAACCAGTATGACTGGGGGGCAGTCATTGAATATTTCTGTATTCAAAATGTTATATTTAAAACATTAATCTTAACATGAATTTCTGAATTTGATTGCACTCAAGCCACCTCTGATGCTCATCAAAGGGATGGAAATACACCTGAAAGAATGAAAGAATATGAAGTGGGTCCCCCTACCACGCCCATTCCACACCAAACATACAAGCCAACCTAGCTATCCAAAATTTTTGTCTGCAATTAAATAATACCGACTGGGTGTCAGTATTTAGTCAGAAACCTACCATGGCTGTAGGTAGAAGACGATTTATTGTTTAAATGTATGTGAAATATAGTATGTGTAATATATAAATACAGTACAATAATCAAATGTACATAGAAAATGCAACAATTTTAGAGATTAAATATACATTTAATGCAATATGCAATACACTGCAACAGTGACTGTTAACAATCAACTAGACACAACAAATTTGAAAATAGTCTTGTTTAACCTGTCAGTGACTTAAATGCTAAAAGCCAAATGACTGGCCGTCTTGCTGGCAAAATCCTTACAGCCAACTGGCTTTCAATGGAGAGGATGGCAGGGTTGTTCAAGTTCTCCATCAATCATTGCACAGTTGTCTCCCATCCTGCATTTTATTGTAGCATTTTGAAGTCTGGCCCTCTTGTACTGTAGACTTAAAGCATCGTCTGGCACTGTAGGTCCGTTTGAATGCTTTCCACATCTTGCTTAGAATTTTTGTTAATTTGCTGGAGAATTAAAGCTTTCTGACCTTTCTGACCTTTCTTTTAAGGTGGCCCAGGAAGTTGCATGCAAGTTGAATGCAGACACACAATCTAAGGGACTAAACCTCCCCACATCATCTGCCAGATGACAGAGAGTAATCCGTGTAGACCTCTTATCAATGCCATACAAATTCCTGAACTGTTCAAGTATCTGATCAGGTTATCTGCATAATCACAGTAATGGGTATACAGGGTTGGAGAAATCATCAAATAGATGCTGATGGACAGTGAAAGTGAAAGTCTCTAGTATACTTAGTTATGAGTGGCTGACACAGTTGCAATATCACAGTCACTCAGCTGCCACACTTTTATTATGGCAGCAAATTTCTCTACAATACCTGCAATTTTTTGGAAGCGTGTTTTCAAAATCACAGATAATGTGCTCCACTGCAGTAAAAAAACAAAACAAAAAAAAAACAGTGTTGCAAAACACTTTGGGCCTTATTTATGAAATGAACATATAACAGAAAATTGGAATTTATGGAATTTATCAATGTGGACTTCAGTGGTGGCTGCGATCAAATCTCACGTCAGCTCTGAGTTTGTGTACGCAAGTTTTTGATTAGCCTTTGTTTTTGTGACACACTTAATGCATTTGATTTGTTTTCTTTATATCTTTATTTTTATTAAATGTAACTGATTACCTACCCACTGAGCAAACGACGTCCAAACGACGTCATTTCAACGTCTTTGTCGGAATATAGACATGATCTGCACGTCGGGTGGACGTCTCATGTTTGTTGGGTATAGGTTTTTCACGCACACACACACACACACACACACAACATTTCAGCATTGCTAAATTGACATTCCAGCCATTAATCAAACTAAAATGCAGTCAACCAAACATAAATGTTACACTGCTCAGAGTAAAGCCTTCTACACACTGCAAGATTTTACCAGTCCTATAAGATCATTGCTGATCACAAAATTCCTTTTTCATGAGATTGCATTCTCTTTTGGGCCGGGTTACATTTCATCTGGTCGTAAACTCTGGGCTATGTAATCAAATGAAGATTTTTTCTGCCACCACATTTATCAATGTATAATCTTTCATACGACAGGATTAGCAGCATATGAATGTTTCATAAATCACACGTGAACTCTGTCGTAATTTGATTTGAGTGCTTGGATCCAGAGTGACAGACAATATGTATTGTCATTGTGAGACAGATTCAAAACAGCAGGCAGAATCAAACATCGGCAAACAGGTATATTAGGACAGGACACAAGTCGAGCAACGGCGAACATAATCCAGGGGGTTAGGCAAAAGGGTAATCTGATGAACATGCAAGAGATCCAGGGCAGGGAGCAAAACAGACTAGACGAGATCAACCAGGCGAGGAAACAAGACCAGGATAAACAGACTAGAAACACGACTGAACTAGACTCAGGATAAAGAAAGTGGCTCTGTACAATTGCTAACACAGTGAAAGTGCTAAATGCAATACAATACTCGGTGAAGAGGAAGTCCAAGGCTTATATAGTGTGCTTGATGGGTTACAACTGTGTGCGTAAAAAGGCACTTACAGTCGCATAAATCCACATCATCTGAAACAAACCGATCAACAGATCTGGCCATAGAGCGAGTAACTGCACATGCAGTGCACAATCACCAGCAACAGCAACACGCGGTACTGAGACAATCTCAGGTTATTAGAACCACTCCAGACGCTACATCCAGCTAAATCATTTCCTAAAATAAATGTTACATCAGGAAATGGAAGAGATGAACAAACACCCACTACCACATCACCCATCACCAGTTCAGATTGTAAGTGCATTCTATGTAACAGAACATCCATAACTCCCATTTCAAAACCTTGGACCAAAACAGCACTACCAGTGGCAGTCTCTTCAGACAACAGCAATACTCCCTCTAAAATCAGTGAAAGGCTGGCACCAGTATCCCGAATACGAATGGGCACAGGCTTATTCAAACCGGGAATGAACACAGTTCCACTATGGAGGAAAGATAACTTTGATTTGGAAGCTTTGTATAGTGTTTAAAACGCTGTCTATACGCTCTCGGGACTAACTCATAAGCTTTTAAAGAAAACTGTAAGATTTATACGTTTCATTTTGTAAATATTTTGTCGGTGACGTGCCGACTTGGACAACTGCATTTTCACAGCAAAATATAAGTAGGCCAAACTATATATAAATTCCCTGAAACATATGTTTATCATATCAGCAATATGGCATACATTTTATTTAAAATAATTAAAATAGCCAACTATTTGGAGAATGAATCAACTGTTTTTTTTTTTTTATAAGTTATAATAAGTAATTGTTTATACTTAGTTTTTAAGCATATTTTGAAGTATTTTTTTCTAAAACATAAAAATACTGGAGGATTTTAGCAATGTAATGTGTATTGCACAAATAGCATTTATAGTCTGTATCTCATATTTTCCAACCTTTGACGGTATTAAATGTCACATGGATGGAAATATGCATGGAAATGATATGCAGATGAGGTTATGCATAGTAAAACAAGGTGCTGTAAGCTTGTAACGTGGGGAGGGAGACGAAAGGCGAGCAGATCCAAATGCAAAGTTTTATTTGTAGGGCGAGACAAAGACATGGTCGAACAGGCAGGGTAAACAATAGCAGACAGGTATGTAGGAGTGAGACACAAGAATAGTTCCTGAAGCAGGCAAGGGTCGATCAGTGGTGAACATAATCCAAAGGGAAAGAGGTGAAGGGATAATCCATGAAACGAGCGAATAGTCCAAAAGGCAGGCTGCGAGACAGACGAAACGAGAAGACCAGGCGAGAAAGCTAAACCAAGGGAACTCGGGAACTAGGGAACTCAGAGAAAACGTGAAACCACAATGCAAAACCACAATACTTGTTAAGTAACGGGGAAGTCCGGGGCTTATATAGCGCACCTGATTGGCCACAGGTGTTGGCGCAATCAGTGCGATGGGTGATGGGAGACGTAGTCCGGGGTGTAGTGTAACGGTCTGTGTGATGTGAACTGTTTGTGAAATGTACAGCGACCTCTGGTGGCGGGCAGACCGGACAGGATTCATGACAAAGCTCCATATATGGTGATTTCAGGGAGGAGACAAAGTGGATATATGTGCAACCTTCACTTGACTGGGATTTATGAAGGGATTTTTGCACATGTTCTGGCATACGAATGGTTTTATTAATCTAAAAACTTTTGTGTGTATGCAAAATCTGGCTTTTGTGCGTACGTACACTTTTAGGATGAAATATATGGAAAGTGGACTACCTGACTACCTACCTGCTACTTACATGTCTATGCTTATCTACAGCTCCTCCATCGCTCCAGTGATCCAGTTCTCCACCGTCGAAGTATCCTTGCGATCCTGCAGTAAAAACCAACATCTGACTGACCAGCTAAGAACTCAAGAACTGTTTATATTGCTTAATACTGAACTGATACCTTCCATTCTTGATCCATCTACACAACTGTTCAATAAGCAAACCTGTTTGAACATTTACCACTTTTCTCTGGCCTGTTCTGTGACACGTGCAGCTTTATGCAGTTCTGAAAAAAAAAATTATATATAAATCAACATTTTAACCTTAATGCTATTTTTTAAACAAATTTGTCTTTTCAATGTTTTTTTTTTTTTTGAGATTATAGTCTTCAGTTTCACATGATCCTTCAGAAATCATTCTAATATGCTGATTTGCTGCTCAAGAAGCATTTTTGATTATTAGCAATGTTGAAAATAGTTCTATAACATTTTCAAGATTCTTTTAATTAATACAATGTTCAAAAGTGATTATCTGAAATAGAAAGCTTTTGTAACATTAAAAATGTCTTTACTGTCAATTTAATGCATCCTTATATTAATCTATTTTTAAAAAATCTTACGTAAGTCGCATTCACACTTGACGCATTCAGGCTGTGGACTACATACTCGTTAAAATACTCAGAGTATGCAGTTTTGGACACAGTCAATGTCTATATGAGTGGCCATCATGCCAACAACATCTTGTTTTGACATCTTGCATGGTTCTGTGTGATTTGGACAACTTCAAGTTACTTTCCTGAACTTCTGTCATGTGTTCTGTGGCCAATGGTCACTGTCGCTCATGTCAACCGAAGTCGCCAGCTCTCCATTGAAAATGAAATGGATCATGTCGCTTTGTTGCTCTGCATGGCTGCCGGTGCGAACGGGGCTTAAGCTTGAAGCAATGGACAAACTTGGACGCATAATGACAAACCTCCCATGTGTAGACAAGCACTGGAGTAAACAACACAAATAACCACATTCTTGTCTGTTTATTGTCTGTAAAAAGGTGACATAAGAACACTCAACAAACCTATTTGTGGAAATTAGTCAGATAGTAAAATGTGTATTGGAGTGACTACATTACAGGCCAGATGCAAGTTAACATGATAAACTTGGATATAAAATGCATATGCAGCTAACACTTGGAGGAGAAAACATAAAAAACAACATGGAAATGTGTACTTTTTGAAAATGGATAGCAAGTCTGACAGCTATGCAAAATTGCAGCTTGTCTTTGGATAAACTGATTGCTTTTCAAATTAAATGACACAACGATATAACCAAGTGCATGCACACTAATGTAAACAAGCCCAAAACAGATGAGAAGCACACTGCGAAGCAAATAAACAAGATGCGCTGCATGAAAATGTACATTCACTCTAAAACAGTTGCTAAAAAAGCAACTGTTACTTTCTACTTTCTGTTTCTGAACAGGATTTAAATGCTTTAAACCATAGATGTGTATAGATAGATAGATGCCACATTTGACTGCTTCAGACACATCGACCGGTCCACCGTTTTGGAATAGTCGTCACTTACAATAACAATGAATCATGAAAATGGCAGAAAAATATTGTAGAACTCCTAGCAATACGATTTAATGGCTTATCACTTTTGACCAACATGTGGTGCTGTTATCAAATTGATTTGGTGTGTTCTGTGTGAGGTGACAATGGCACATATAAAATTTGGTGTCATTTGGAGTCAAAGCTTTGAAGAGATAAAATTTGTAGGGGCGCTGTACGAAAACAGTTTAATCTGTCAACACGAAAGCACAGTCTGAAGATGATGTGACTCGATTTTGGTGAAAATTGGACCAACAGTGTCATGAATCTGGTCGGTGACCTGCGGTCCGCTCGCCACCAGATGTCGCTCTCTTCCTGTCGTTACACACTGTCTGTTGCATTACACCCCGGACTACATCTCCCGTCATGCAGCGCGCTGATTGGGTCAGCACCTGTGACCAATCAGGCGTGCTATAAAAGCCCCGGACTTTCCCTCTGGCTTCACGGAGTATTGTTGTTGTGATTATCATTGTTAGTGTTCCCTAGTTCCTTGGTTCCCTAGTTTCCGTGTATAGCTTTCTCGCCTGGCCTTCTCGTCTCGACTGTCTCGCTGCCTGCCTACTGGACTCTAGCTCGTTGCACAGATTCTCTCGTCTCGCCCCTTACGGATTATGTTCGCCGCTGATTGACCCACGCCTGCCTTACAGACTGTTCTTGTGTTTTGCTCCATACACGCCTGTTTACTACTGTTTGACCCTGCCTGTTCGACTATGTTTTTGTCTCGTCCTGTTAATAAAAGCTCACAAATGGATCCGCTCGCCTCTCGCCTCTCACTCTCCATTACAAACAGTCATGGAGGAATTCGAAAAAGTTTTTAACAAATCAAAATGAAGGACAGAAAGTTTGTCTGACTATGGCATAATAGGACTGTATGTTGTCATGACCCAAGGAATATTACAATAGGTTAATGCAATCAAAGGTTATTAGCATTTTTGGAAATTTGATAATTAATGGTTAATGAATGATTTATCACTCTTGACCAATAGGTGGCGCTGTTATCAAATTGATGTAGTGTGGTCAGTCTGAGGTGACAGTGGCACAAAAAGTTTGGTGTAAATATGATTTTTAAACTTTGCAGAGATACAGCCTCAGGTGGCACTACCTCCACATTTTTTGAGTACTGTCAGGGCATGGTGCCTAAGACACATACTGAATTTCATAACGATATGTCAATGTGTTTGTAAAATATAAAATTTTTGGACAAAATGGTTGGAATCGGCATGATGCACCGAATGTAAAGAGACCAATTTTATTATTTTTGGCCAAACCATTCAGAAGATGTTAGCAGAAATAGCTTATAATATCTCATATCTCCTGACAGGTAGCCTCAGGTCATGCTTGTTAAAACACACACCAAGTTTGGTCTCAATACGCCTAAATGTTGCGGAGATATAGCCTCACATCCATTTTTTTCTTGCTTTTCACAGAATTCATTTGTGTGCTATTCAAGAAGGGTTTGGCAAATTAACTTGAATTCCATAACTGTCTGCCAGCATGGTCTCAAGATTATCTGAGCCAACTGTGACCCTGGACCACAAAACCGAGAAGAATATCGAAGTGCAGTAAACGGTAAAACAGTTTGCACTACAAACCTGTGTGTTCATGATTAAGATAATACATTAAAATAATATGGTAAGACACACCAGTTTGCAATATCAAGCAGCAAAACAAGCTTTTTGTGCAGCTAACTATAGCTAGAAGTGGATGAGACTGGAAGCTAGACACAACAAAATTACAAATGGCTGTACTCACTCTTATGGGAATAAGGTGGATAACTTGTTCGTTCTAAGTAAAGTCAGTAAAGCAAAAGGGAAAATAGATCCCGATTAGGGAACAGGCACTATCCTGGGTCGTAACATCTCCCCCCTCAAGACAGAGGCTACTCAAAGACCCTAGCATAAACCTAAACATCCAAAATAAACCAAAAGTTTTCCCAAATAAATCCAATTTACAAAATCCAAATCCAATTAACCATACCATACTTATTCTTATAATAAAACCACCCACTGAGAAACTACACAATCTCCCCAAACCACACATCCCTCTCCTCAAATATTTCAGGTGCACTGAAAAAACGAGAAAGGAATATCTGAATGAGTGAAAAGAAAATAGACCATCAGGTAAATGACTCGTTTACACACAAAATCAAAATGAACGAGACAACACATCCGCCAGAACATTGTGAACTCCCAGAATATGTTGAATCTCCAAACAATGCAGCTGTGAAAACAAGACCCAGTGAATAAGACATTGATTTGGAAAGTGCAAAGAAATGCAAAAATGTGAGGTTTAACGTGCAAAAATGTTGCGACAAGCTTTTAAAATGAAAAAGTATTTAAATTGTATTTTTTTTAAATGAAAATAACGATCGCTTCACTAGAGAAGACTCTTCTTTCTCTGCTGGGATCGTTTACAACCACATTTGTGATCGTTTGAAGCCGCATTTAAACTGTATTTTGGAAAAATCGGGGCACCATATCAGTCCATTATATGGAGGAAAATCCCGAAATGTTTCCCTCAAAAAACTATTTCTTTACGACCGAAGAAAGAAAGACATGAACATCTTGGATGACAAGGGGGTGAGAACATTATATGTGAATCTTTGTTTTGGAAGTTTGGACTTCTCCTTTAAAGGGTTACTTCACCCCAAAATGAAAATTTTGTCATTAACCTCTTACCCCCACGTCGTTCCAACCCTGTAAAAGCTTAGTTTGTCTTCGGAATGCAATTTAAAATATTTTGGATGAAAACTGGGAAGCTCGTGACTGTACCATTGACTGCCAGGTAAATACCACTGTTAAGGTCCAGAAAAGCATGAAAGACAACTTCAAAATAGTCCATCTGCCATCAGTGGTTCAATTTGGTACTGTCGTCTTGCTAACATGCACTCTCTTTACCACCATTGCAGGGATTTAAAGTGCCCCTGTTATGGATTATGAAAGGTTCATATTTTGGTTTTGGGAGTCTACAACAACAGGTTGAAATGCATGCAAGGTAGGGTTGGGCGATAATTCGATAACAACAATTATCATGATATAAAAAAGCGGAACGAAACAGCGCAACTCATCTGAATTGCGCCACACGGACTGTTTATCCGCTAGGACCAAAGCGCAAACAGCCGCGCTGTGCGAGCTCACTACAGAAGTTGCATTTATTATCTCGATGCGGCGCGGGCACGCCCTAAAAAAAAACAAGCGTGTCGCTTCCGTATGAGCACAGCTGCCGTGTGCCTACATTTGAAATAACAATCTTGAGTGAGTAAAGACGCAATATGTGAACAGCTCCGTCATGCCAGCACTAAACAGCGCTGTGAGATCCGGTGTGAAACATTTGAATTCAGCGATGAACACAAATGACTCTGTGATTCAAACTAGTTTAAAGCTGTGTGCAACGAGACAGTCAGAACGCTCTTCAATCTACACGTCGCCATCATTTACCATGGACTTACTGTAGTAACACTCACAGCACCATGGTATTGTGGCAGCAATGTGGGATATTCACAGAATTTTATTACAGGAGTAATGGTATAGTTATAGTATGCATGTATTTTTCGATTAAGCTATAGCATTTGTGTATTTATACTGAATGTTTTTAGTCAACCGTTTTTCATACAAATAGGCTATCTATAAGACCTTGTAGTTATATTTTTACCATGGTATTGAGATACCATTATGTGTGGTTTTAACTGTGTTTATTATGATTTAAAATGTATGCTTGCTACTATGGGAGACCAATGCTTAAAAAAAAAACAAAAAAAAAAACATTAGGTCGAATAAAGTTGTTACAATTGTTACAGATGTTACTGATTGATAAAGAACAAAAATGTACCTCTATATCCTCAAGCTACTATCAAATGTGCATTTCTAAGAAACAAAAAAGTGATATTATTATTATCATTATAATTATCATCATCATTATCATCAGACAACCCATACCTGTTTCTTGATTTGAAACATAACTCATTAGAACATGCAGAAATTTATTTTTCTATTTATGTATTTTGTTAGGGAAAATTAATGGTCTGGTTTCTACAACTTTAACTTTGGAGCAGAAATCTGACTTTAAACTGCAAAGACATAAAGATTTGACATTTATCGTGATAATTATCGATATTGACTGATATGAAAACAATGATTGCAATATTTTTTTTGCCCATATTGCCCAGCCCTAATGTAAGGTAAAAAAAAAAAAAAAACACTTATAATATGCATTCATTTTTTTGCTCAGTGACTACCAAATGATTCACTCAATGAATCATTTGTCTAAACCGCTGGGATTTGAACCCGCAACCTTTTGATCACAAGCCCGACTCCCTAACCATTAGGCCACGGCTGCCCCAATGACAAACATTCACTAATCAACACCACATTTCTAAACAATTGTGATCAAACAGATATTTCTGTTAACCGGTTGGCCAGAGACCTACAAGCTGCGCAGACCAAACACAACACACAGCTAAATACATGAGACATGAGGGCAACAATTTTAAAAGGATTACTCTGCTTTTAGAATAAAATTTACCTGTTATCCTACAAGGACGCTGAATGATTAAATCTGATTTGCTGACGAACGTTCCTGTCACGCTTGTACAAAGAAGAGACCAGAGATGGAAGTAAAACAGAATGTATGAATGTTTATTAACAGATGTAGCATTTGACAATGAGCATGAAATGGTAAGAGTATAGAGGTTGAATCGACTTTCCTGGTATAATGAGTCCAACTACAGTATTGTGAAGAGTTTGTAGCAAACGGAGCACACACACCGGAGATTCTGCGAAGGAGAGGGTCTGGAGCTAGCATCAAGGTAGTGAACGGTAGACCAGACAACAACAGAATGAGGGAGCAGTCTATTTATAGGGCGTGGTAACGAGAGTCAGGTGATACAATTAGAACTCCGGTGAGGCAGAACGAGTGGGTTGTGCTTTGGGTGACGTGGCAGATGGAGGTGGCTGTGGTGAATGCCTGACATTGGCATTGTGAGCTGAAGCTGGTATGTCACGTCGTTGATCTGCCTCAGAATGCGAAAAGGACCAATGTAGCGGGGACTCAGCTTCCTGCAGGGCAGGCACAGTCGCAGGTCACGGGTGGAAAGCCAGACCAGATCCCCTGGTTGGAAATGGGGCGCAGCTCTCCTCCTGGCATCCGCGAAGTTCTTGTGGCGTCTTACTGCCCGCTGAAGATGGTGATGAGCTGAGTCCCACACTCTCTCGCTCTCTCGAAACCAGTGGTCGACAGCTGGAACAACAGCGAAGGCTGGTAACCGAGTACGCACTGGAATGGTGTTAGGCCGGTGGTATCTTGGCGGAGAGAGTTTTGTGCGTACTCGACCCACGGGAGGAACCTGCTCCAGCTGTGTTGGTCGTCCTGGCAGTATGCACGGAGGTAATGTCCAAGCTCCTGGATCTTCCTCTCAGTCTGGCCGTTAGTCTGTGGATGGTAACCAGATGACAAGTTAACAGTGATACCCAGAAGTTTGAAGAAAGCTTTCCATACGTGAGAGGTGAATTGAGGGCCCCGGTCCGAAACGATCTCCTCTGGTAGACCACAATGCCGAAAAACCTGGTGAAACAGATGTTCAGCCGTTTCCATGGCCGTGGGTAACCCTCTCAGGGGCACCAGTTTGCAGGCCTTCGAGAACCGGTCTACCACGACGAGGACACAGGTGTTACCTTCTGAATCTGGTAGATCTGTGATGAAATCCACACCAAGATGGGACCAGGGCCGCTCCGGGATAGGTAACGGGACCTGCTTTCCTGTGGGGAGTTGACGGGGTGAATTAGACTTGGCACAGACTGAGCAGCCTTGGACGTACCTGATGGTGTCTTGGTGCATACTGGGCCACCAGTAGCGAGATTGAATGAGCGAGAGGGTCCTGCTGCTGCCTGGGTGTCCAGAGCCCGGAGCCCCGTGAGCTGTGCCCAGAAGTGTGTGACGTTGGGAGAGGGGCACGTAGATTTTACCTTCTGGGCATTCCGGCGGAGCTGGCTCCTGGAGAGTGGCTTGTTGAATATCTTGATCGAGGTCCCAAATTATGGGGCTGACGATGAGCTCTGAAGGTAGAATGGGTTCCGGGTCTGAGGAAACGTCGGGAGAAAACTGTCGAGAGAGAGCATCCGCGGGTATGTTCTTGGAACCGGGTCTGTACGTGATGGAGAAATTGAAATGTGTCAGGAAAAGCGCCCAGCGGGCTTGTCTGGGGTTCAGTCGACGAGCTTCCCTCAGATACTGTAACTTCTTGTGATCAGTGATGGTGAATGGGTGAATCACTCCTTCCAACCAATGTCGCCACTCTTCCAGGGCCAATTTAAAATTGCCAGAAGTTCTCTGTTCCCGATGTCATAATTCTGCTCCGCCGGAGTCAGCTTACGGGAGAAGAAGGCACAGGGATGGAGGACTGAGGAGTCGCCGACCGCTTGAGATAGCACCGCTCCTACGCCGATGGTGATGGCGTCGACTGCCACGGTGAACGGACGTTCGGGGTCTGGGTGGTGTAGGACAGGAGCGGTGCTAAAGGTGGTCTTCAGCCGTTTGAATGCTTCGTGGGCAGCGGGGCTCCAGATGAGTGGTTTGGGTTTGCCCCGCAGGAGGGAGGTTAACGGGGCGGTGATGGTGCTGTAATCCCTAATGAACCGGCGATAGAAATTGGTGAAACCAAGGAAGCATTGCAGTTCTTTGACACTGTTGGGTAGTGGACACTTCTGGATAGCATTGACTTTCCCCTGGTCCATTTGCATGCCCTCGGCACTGATGTTATAACCCAGGAACTGGACGGTGGACTGATGGAATTCGCACTTCTCCAACTTGAGGAACAGACAGTGTTGTCGAAGTTTCTGAAGGACCTGCTGGACGTGCTGGCGATGTTCGGCCTGGTTCCAGGAGTAGATCAAAATATCGTCGATATAGACCACCACAAACCGATGCAGGTACTCCCGGAACACCTTATTCATAAACGTTTGAAAGACGGAGGGACTGATAGACAAACCGTACGGCATAACCCGGTATTCATAGTGCCCTGTTGGTGTTATAAAGGCCATCTTCCACTCGTCTCCCTTACGAATACAAATGAGGTTGTAAGCACTCCGCAGGTCCAGCTTCGTGAAGACCCGGGCTCCACGAAGCTCTTCGAGGGCAGCAGGCACCAGGGGTAAGGGATACGGCTGTTGCACGATTTGTGAGTTGAGTTGTCTGTAGTCAATGCATGGTCTTAACCCTCCATCCATTTTGCCCACGAAGAAGAAGCTTGAGGCGGCCGGTGAGGTGGATGGTTGAATAAATCCTTGTTTCAGGGCTTCCTCGATGGACAGAGGGTAAACCTTTCCCTTAGGTAGTTTGGCCCCAGGCAGCAGATCAATCGGACAGTCCCATGGCCGATGCGGTGGAAGATGGGTGGCTGCTTGTTTGCTGAAGACATCCTGGAACGCCACATACTCCGCCGGGATTTCTGGGGGATTTTCTGATTCAGGGCTCTCAACTAGGGTCGACGACAGCATGACTGGAACTGGAAGGGGTCGAGGCATGTTGGAGAGACAATGTTCAAAACAGCGTTCGCTCCAGCCAGTGACATCACAGGGATCCCAGCGGAGAGTGGGGCGATGCTGTTGCAGCCAGGGGCGTCCCAGGATGACACTCACGGTGGAATCTTCCAGTACCAAGAACCGAATCCTTTCAGAATGAAACAGACCAACTTGTAAGGTGATGAGAGGTGTAGAATGACGAATCCGCCCACGCCCAAGTGGTTTTCCCTGAATAGTCCATAATGTGTATTCCTGACAATGACGTTGACGTGATAGATGTAGTTGATTTAAGCATTCTTGTGCAATGAAGTTGCCGGAGGAACCTGAATCAACAAGAGCAGAAACAGACAACGTACAATCAGCAGTACGTAGTGTAACTGGTATTAAAGTTAACTGGGTGGTTTCAACATCAGATTGTATGGTACTCACCACTGGGCGTGGGGGTTGGACTGGGCAGGTTCGGATGTGGTGACCAGGTTAACCGCAGTAAACGCATAATCCCATGGTGATACGTTTTTTTTCGGTGCGTGATAGACGAGTATAATCCACTTGCATCGGTTCTGGTACTGGAGTGCAAGCAGCCACCGAGGCAGACTGAGGAGCGGTTACAGTTGGCTGGCAAGCGGCTAGTCGCTGGGCAAAACGTGTAGTGCGTTGCAGGAAAGTTTCGAGTCCAATGGAGTCATCATACAAAGCCATAGCGGCGGGGATTTCCGGGTTGAGTCCTTGACGATATGCTTTGAGTAGTGCAGTTTCATTCCAGCCACTAGCCGCCGCCAGCGTGCGAAAGCGGAGAGTGTAGTCATTCACCGAAGAAGTGCCCTGTTGTAAACGGAACAGCTGATCGGAAGTGGTTAGCGTGTCGGTGGCTGTATTGAAGACTTCAGAGAAATGAGCCGTGAATTGTTCAAATGAATTGATGATGGGGTTATTTGCGTTCCAAATAGTTTTTGCCCATTGGAGGGCCTTACCAGTCAAAAGTGAGATGAGGAAAGCCACCTTCGCGCTGTCCGAGGGAAACTGTTGTGGTTGCATCTGAATGTATAGGCCGACTTGGAGGAGGAAACCGCTACACTCAGCTGCTTCACCCGCAAACGTTGCGGACAGGGCCATGGGACTACCTGAGGCAGATGGCGGGGTAGGTGTTGGTCTTAAAGCCGCCTTGAAGGCATTCACCAATTCTGTTAGCGGATCTGTGGCGGGGGATGTCTCGGTGCTCATAGTAGGCGTTAGTTGTGTACGTCTGGTCTTCTGTCACGCTTGTACAAGGAAGAGACCAGAGATGGAAGTAAAACAGAATGTATGAATGTTTATTAACAGATGTAGCATTTGACAATGAGCATGAAATGGTAAGAGTATAGAGGTTGAATCGACTTTCCTGGTATAATGAGTCCAACTGCAGTATTGTGAAGAGTTTGTAGCAAACGGAGCACACACCGGCGATTATGCGAAGGAGAGGGTCTGGAGCTAGCATCAAGGTAGTGAACGGTAGACCAGACAACAACAGAATGAGGGAGCAGTCTATTTATAGGGCGTGGTAACGAGAGTCAGGTGATACAATTAGAACTCCAGTGAGGCAGAACGAGTGGGTGGTGCTGTGGGTGACGTGGCAGATGGAGGTGGCTGTGGTGAATGCCTGACAGTTCCAAGGTGTGCAATTATTTTCAGGGAAATCTATGGCAAACGTAGTTCCAGCCAGGTCTTGGCTGCATTACATGTCTATATCACTTTGCCACACGATTTCAGTTATTTCAAAGATCTTTACAGCCTAAAACAGCGAAATAACTAAAACCCACAACAACACTGGCCAAACAAATAAATACAGTGAACAGGATAAAAAAAAATACTAATTATTTTGCCACAAAATTACGTTTTATTATGTATGGAAAGCACATACTATATTTCTGCCACTCTTAGACACACAGACATACAGTTTGCGCACACATTAACATATGTGCTTTTGAGAGACACAGAGAGGTAATTCATTAGCTTAATCTCCCTCTCCCGCTCTCTTTTTCCATATGTCTGTCTAAACTTCATGAACTGCATTAGTCTGCTATTACCGGCTCAAGAATCATTGCTAGGTCTAAAATGGCGTTTTGGAATTAGCAACAGGGATGAGCTGGATTAGCTGCGTAAGATATTAATCCTACTCACAATAGTGTTTTAGGGACAAAAACCAGACAAATGCCTTGAAATATATCATCTGATTGATGTCTTCAGGTGTTGTTACCATAGCATAAGAAGAATAATTGACTTTTGCTTGATTCCAGGATTTTTCTCCATATAACTTGGAGAGTGGACTTCAGTGGTGCTCACAGTGGTTAAAAATGCAGCTTCAATGAAACTTCAAAGGGCTCTAAATGATTCCAGCCAAGGAATGTTCATTATTTTTGTGATTCACCTGAAGTTACAATGGACTAGAAATGCCTCTTAAACATTATTGTCTGTAGTGCAGTGCCTTTGAAGTGCCTCAAGGAGCCAGCACAATGGTCATAATAGTGATGCACTGGATACTGTACTGTACTTTAGTCACTCTCTGTGGAGCATCAGAGCTTGAAGCAGTACCCAAAACAGGAAAGAAAGATTTTTCAGTTCAACAAAACAAGATATTATTATACGTTACAGCAGATCAAAAATCTATGTTCGTACTGTAAAACAAACATGAGTTCAATGGTTTAACAAATGCAACAACAAATCATGAACAAGAAGTGATGTTTTATTAACAAATTTTGGGAGAAGCACACGCAGATAATCAACACGACCAATTCACCATCAGCAATTGCACTCTCTATCGAATAAGCACAAGAGAGAATCCCTATAAATAGCCAAGCAGTCCTACCTCCATTATCTCTAGTCTTTTCAGCATTGGCACACCCAATCGCCGCAAACATGTCCGAGATCGAAACGTTCCTCGAGGATTGTTCCTTGGATATCGAGGATCCCGCAGCACCTCCGGCCACTGTCCAGGCTGCTGACCAGGCCACCACTCAGGTCACCAGCGTTCCGCAGGATCCTTCAATCGAGCCCGCGGCTGCATCGCCGCAGGCCTTCCCGCGCCGCCGCTCATACTTCTAGATGCCGAATCACGCCATCACCTCCACCTTCCAAGCGTCAGCCATCTTCCCCAGCGTCTTCTTACGCTTCAGCCCTCTCCTCCGCCCCAGCCAAGGGGAAGTGGACCATAGCTGGTCTCCGCCAGGCGCTCACCAGCTCCGGCATCATCATCCTGTGCTGATCAACAAAAGCAGATCTCCTCGACCTCTACGCGTCTCTTCAAGTGGGGGAAAATCCAAATTCCACTCCTCCTTCCAGGGCCTCGGGCAGAGCATGCACGGGCCGAAGCGCTCCCTACTCACGGCTCGAGCAAACCACCACTCCTCTGAGGTGAGTGATGACGCAGGCTCCGATGCCCGCCATTTCTCCTCTTTTTTCTTCCTTTTCATCTGCCCCAGGAGCAATCCCCAACGTGAGCCTGCCTCCGCTGATGGTGCAGGCTCCGATGCCCGGCATTCCCCCTCTCTTCCCTTCTCTTTCATCTGTCCCAGGGAACCTCCGCAGCACGAGCATGCCTCCGCTAGCAGTCCCGGCAGCCACCTTTCCTCCTCCTCCTTTCGTCCCCTTCTCACTAGGCTCAGCCACGCACCTACCAGTCCCTCCAAACGCACCAGCTCTGGAACCGCCCCCGTACCCAGCTCAATCAGGACCCAGATTCTGGCAGGTGCAGACGTGGACCTTTTTTCCCTTTTGTCTCCAATTTTACCCTCATCTGCCGATTGCCAAATCAACTGCGGCGAATTTTCAATTACCCTAAAAAATTCAGCGCACAACCTGTCAAGCAGAAGTCATCTGTGCCGTTTTTCCCCAAAGGAGACGCGAGCTCAGCGATTATCTCACGATAGTCGCTGAACTCGCGCTGTCATACGGAGGTTCCCATTTCTACACTTACCATAAGTTGTTTGCTGCCAAATGCGTCAATCGGGTAGCCCAGTGGAACCAGTGTCCTTATTGGGGGGCTCTTTACTCCGAACTCCATAGCAGAGTGTTTCTGGGCTGCCATAACATCTCCTGTGCAGTCTGCCATTCATTTTCTCACCCTACCATCAGCTGCCCTTTCATCAATCCTTCCATTCCTTCCCACCCCGAACCATCCCAACCTCAAATCCACCAGTTATGTCCCCCGCCTTATGGATACCCCAGCCACTCCCACATTTCGCCGCCCACCTTTTTTCGACAGCCAGGTCTGCGCCTGCTTTAACAGTGGCAGGTGCACAAGACAACGCTGCCGGTACATGTACGTTTGCAATTTTTGTGGCGGTGCTCATGCCCATCTGCTTTGTCCCGTCCAAAAAGCTGCAAATAAAAATTCTAAGAAATATTTATCGACTCCTGTAAATGTTTCTCGTTTGACTGTAGAATTGCTTCATCACCCTGACTCTCATTTTACAGATTATGTTCTTTCAGGTCTCTCACACGGCTTCCACCCTGGTGTCGAAAGTCTCCCCTCCCAAAGCCTCATCTGCCCAAATCTCCAGTCCGCTCTCACCGAACCCAAAACCTTTGACCTCCTAATCAAAAAAGAAATAGATGCAAATTTCATGATCGGCCCCTTTTCTGTCCCTCCCTTCTGCATTTTTCGGGTCAGCCCCATTGGCGTAGCCACCAGAAAATTCTCAGGCAAAAAACGCCTTGTAATTAATCTCTCATCCCCACATAATTCCCCGTTCCCGAGGATTAACAGCCTCATCCCGCTCGAGGAATTCTCTCTCCACTATCACAACGTTGACCAAGCCATCACCCTGATTAAAGATGCAGGTCGCGGTGCTTGGCTGGCCAAAGTCGACATTACTTCCACCTTTAAAGTAATGCCCATCCACCCAGATTTTTGCCACTTATTCGGCATCTGCTGGCAGAATAAATTCTCCTTCGCCGTCCGCCTCACATTCGGTTGCAGAAGCAGCTCTAAAATTTTCGACACGTTGTCAGAGACAATTTGCTGGATCCTCTCCAACAACTACGACATACCCTATCTGATTCATCTTTTAGACGATTTCTTAATCATCTCGCCCCCAGACTCCGTCCCAGCCGCACACCTCTTGACAACTCAAAAGCTTTTTTCAGAGCTCGGGATTCCCCTCACCCAAGACAAAACCGAGGGTCCTAGCACTTCCATCGAATTTTTGGGCATCAACTTAGATTCCCAAAAATTCCTGGCCTCCCTACCCAAAGAAAAAAAAAATCGACAGGACGGTCCTGATAGCCTCCACTCTGTTAACCCTAGCTGTTCCAAACACGAGCTGTTATCTATTCTAGGTCATCTGAACTTCACGATGCGCATCATCCCGCAAGGCCGCCCCTTCATCTCCCACCTCCTCTCCCTCGCGTCCTCCGCCCACGCACTAGAGGACCACATATCTCTAACTGACTCATGCCGCAACAAGCTCAGTCTATGGATATCTTTCCTTAAACAATGGAACGGCCTATCTTTTTTCTACAGCAACCTGATTTCTTCCCCAATCGATATCCAATTATATACCGACGCTCTCCCCTCCGTTGGTTTCGGAGGTTTTTTCCGAGGCGCTATTCGAGCTTTATCTGTTAGTGGCCGCAGGCTCCCTATGGGGCAAAGAATGGTCCGCCACCAGCATCGTCGTCCACTGCGACAACGAAGCTACCGTGCACTGCATTAACAAAGGTCGTTCCCATTCCCTCGCAGTAATACCTTCGTTAAGACGCTTGATTTGGATTTCGGCTTGTGACCAATTCATTATAACTGCAAAACACATTCCCGGGTCAAAGAACCAAATAGCTGACTCTCTCGTTTTGCCTTTCAGAAAATCAGATTGCTGGCATCAGAGGCGGACCCGCTCCCAACCCCAGTTCCTCCTTATTCAGAACTGATATTCCCATAAACCACCCTCTGAGACCGCTCCTTAAAGCCTCCATTAACTCCATTCTTCAAGCTGTCTCCCCTAGGACCCTCCAATCCTATCTTTCAGCATGGAAATGTTTCAAAACATTCCTCTCTGCTTATAGCCTTCCATTCCCCGATTTTTCCCTGCTCTCTATCACCTCATTTATTTCCTATCTCAACATCATCAAAAACCTCCAAATCAGCTCCATTAAAGGATACCTAAGCAGAATCCAGTTTTTATACAAACTGTTATATGGCTCGCCTTCACCCCATATAATCAATTCACAGACCTCCCCTCTAATTAAAGGTATCCAAAAAACCCATCCCAACCGCCCAGATGCCAGGCAACCTATAACCTTAAAAATCTTGACCAAGTGCATCTCCACCCTCCGTAAAGGTTACCATTCCGTCCACACTGCCTGCACATTCGACGCCATGTTTATCCTGGCTTTCTTCGGTTTCCTCAGATGCTCTGAGCTTGCCATTACATCTGGCTTTAACCCAGCCGTCCATCCAAACATCTCCGATCTAGCAGTGCGTGATGACGAAACCATCTCTTACTTCATAAAACAAAGTAAAACAGACCAAACAAAGAAAAGCCACTTCATTTATATTTTTAACCTCCAATCGCCCGTCCAACCATTCCAAGCCCTCCTAGCCTTCCTCCAGCTCAGGAATTCCCAATCCAAACTCCCGTCCGACCCCCTTTTTACAGACAACTTCAACCGTCCCGCTACTCGCTTCTGGTTCCAATAGCACCTTAAGTCTGTCTTGCTCCTCTCTGGTACCCCAGCCGACAACTTTTCCAGCCATTCTTTCTGTATAGGTGCCGCAACCAAAAAGGCCTTTCCCAGCAACAGATCCAAGCACTTGGTCACTGGTCGTCAGAAGCTTTCAAGAACTATATCTGATCTGATCGCTCCCTCATCAAGGAAGCCCACCGAACCCTAGTCGGCCAACCTGTTTATTGCCAGTGCATTCACGTCTATTCGATCTCCAGATCCTCCACAGCAACCCCTTTTAATTTCCCTTCCTCAACGTTGCATCCCCACTTCGACCATCCCCTCAGCATCCTACTCCAGTAGGAGCCTCTCGCCTTCTTACCCACACTGCCGCAGCAGTGCCCGCTCCCGCAGGAGCTCCATTCTCAGGTTCCCTCTGCCGCAGCAGTACCCGCTCCCGCAGGAGCCTTTTTTTTCCCCCTCATATTCTACCACAGCAGTGCCTGCAGGAGCTCCTCCTGTATTTTCCCATGTCCGCTACTGCAACCATGTCCAGCCCAACCTAAGCAAATGTGGGGGGTTATCTGGCTGCTGTCCTGCAATTTATTAGCCTTTTGGGGGAGCGCTTATTGGGTTCGGGCCAAATGCTGAGCTCGTACCCCTCTCCCTAGGCAGGGGCAGTATCCTGGTTCGGGAATGATTACTGAGCTCGGAGCCCTCTCCCAGACAGCACGCCAAATACGCATAACTTTTACTCTTTTACTTTTACTTATTTGTAAGTGCGAACTCGTGAAGTGATTATTAACAAATTTCGGGAGGAGCACGTGCAGATAATTAACACGGCCAATTCACCATCAGCAATTGCACTCTCTATCCAATAAGCACAAGAGACAATCCCTATAAATAGCCAAGCAGTCCTACCTCCATTATCTCTAGTCTTTTCAGCATCCCTCCTCCACCCCGTCTCCTCACCTTCAGCCCATTGGGAGCGCTTATTGGGTTCGGGCCAAATGCCGAGCTCGTACCCCTCTCCCTAGGCAGGGGGAGTGCCCCGGGTTCGGGAATGATTACCGAGCTCGGAGCCCTCTCCTGAACAGCACGCCAAATACGCATAACTTTTACTCTGTTTATTATTTGTAAGTGCGAACTGGTGAAACAACAAACGTTTTGCACTGAGACTCATATCGCCTGTGCATGCTTGAGATGAGGGCTGCATTCGAAATCGCATGCTTCCATACTATTTAGTAGGCAAAAAGCAGTAGGCGAAAGAAAAGTATGCATGAAATCTCAAAAGCCACAAAAGAGTAGACGAGATTTACCTGAATGGAGCACTATTTCTCGAGATTTAGGCGTACATATACTTAAGTATCGTTTGAATATGCTCACTTACCTACTATATAGTAGGCGAAATAGGTACGTGAGAAGAGTAGTATGTCCGAAACCCACAGTATTCATAAAAGAGTAGGCGAGAGATCCCGGATGACCTACTGCGTCCCGCCCAGACTCCGAAGTGCCGATCGAGGGATACTTTCTATCCCATAATGCCATGGGACAGGATACGTGAACCAAGAAGAAGAGAGGATTGCGTCTAGTTTGCCCGCGAACGGCCAAAATAAAAAGAAGAAAAGAATACGTCATAATCGAACATGGCAGAGAAGAGTCAGGAGGATGTTTTCAAATGTGAGTATTAACCAAAAACAGGGTTTCCTGTGTTAAAATTGCATTTTTGTAAAAACGTGCATCATGTTGTAAAAACGTGATAGCCACTGGGGAGCTCCAGTAAGCATATGTGTCTACAAAGTGGATTGCTGCCATCGTAAACTTAATTATTCCCACTTCTAAAATCATGATTGCAAGTGGCTTGTGACTTTAGCACTTTATATGTTCTAAATCATATACACAGTTAAAAACATTTACTAAATGTTTATCTAATATCTGACAGAAACAACTTTGACAAATTCGCTTAAGAGAACATCACAACATAAAACAGACCTCAGTGATGTGTGTGCTATTACCCATGTAGTAGAATTCACTGTTGTCAACACTGGCAATATAAATATTTCTGTAATGTAAATAAATGTAAAGTTATCAATAAGCTATCAAATGTATTTGTCTATTAATACTGTTGATAAATTGAGTAACAAATGTTATTGGATAAAACACTTCAGCAACTGCCTGAACATTTAAATGTGCAAGTGGTTCGCTGGCTTGTAATCATAGGAGAACCATTTTAGTGCAATATAGCACCTCAACCAACCCAAAAAACCACAGGACTTTTTTCCTGCGTGTAGTGTTGAAAACATAAGTCACAGAACTTGCAACAATCTTGTTTGTATGTTACAGGGACAGATGAGCACACACAGGTGCTTATCCGGTGGAGAGTGGCAAATGAGGCCCTCTTCACCGGAAAACGGAATGCAGCCATCAAAGGCTTTGAGTGAGTATACTGCAGAAACCAATAACAACAGCATATGACATGAGTTAACTAATGTAATTTTTAAACATACACAAAACAGCACTTTTCTGATTCTTCATTTGTGTGCAGAGCTTTTGTCATGGAGCAGGGCATGCAAGACCGGGTGGCAGCAGCCTTTGTAAAAAAAAAAAGGGAAAACCTGAAACAAAAATATAAAGTAAGAAGTGTTGTTTCTAATATAAAACGTGCTGCTAAAATGACTGCTTTTGTTTGTGCATTTTTGTAGGATCTCAAATGTCCAGCAACAGGTGTGAGCACTGAGGATGGAGAGCCCACAGCAGCATCTTGGAAATGGGACAGTGCTATGGATGAGCATAGGGGGCATACAATTGGGGGCAGACCCTCCATCCACCTGCCCTTATTGCCTCATCTGGCCCGGATGTTGCTGTGGCCTCTACATCCTCAGTGAGTCCGGACACTTCAAGAAAGAGAACCCGCAAATCTTTACAGGATGTAATCAAGGAGATGGAGGAGAGGGAATCTGCAAGAGAGCAGGAAGCAGTGGAAAGGGAGGAGAAGAGATGGAGAGAAAAGGAGGAGAAGGAGGAGAAACGAGAAAGAGAGAGACAAGAGCGGGAGGACAGATAGCACGCTGAGGACCGAGAAAGAGAAGAAAGGTGGCGCCGGGAAGCAAATCAAAGGGAGGAAAGATTGCTTAACCTGCTTGAGTTAATTGCGAAAAAATAAGTCAAATAAATGTGTATATATGTATTTAAACATTTGTATATTTGTGAACAAAAATTTATTTTAAATGAGAATGTAATTGCGCACACACACACACACACAAAACCACTTTAAGTTTTGCAGTAACTACACCTAGTAACAGTGATTTAAGTTCACCCAAACATGCACTATAAACTCAGTCATTATTTACTTAACTTCATGGTGTTCGATGCCTCTAGTTTTATTTCTGAACATACAGTGGGTAAAAGAAGTTCTATCATTTATTAGAAAGATGAAACAAGGGTGGAAATTTCAGCAAGACAGTGATTCCAAACACAGTCAAAGAAACTCTTAACTGGTTTCAGGAAAAGTAAATAAACCTGCTAGAATGCTGCCCTCCAAAGGCAAAGTGCAGTAACTACGCCAACACTGAAACTGAGAAAAATGCCTTTTAAGTTTTTACACCAGCTAGTCAAACATGTTGACACTCTTGTTTCTCTGGGACAAAACTGAACCAGGAGACTTTGCCACAAGACAAAACAGTTGTCACCAAATCAATTTTAAGCCTTAACTCAATTTTGACCAAATGTGTAGTTACTGCGCTTTGCCTTTGGAGGGCAGAATGGCCCAGCCAATCTCCTGACTTGAATCTAATAGAAAACAGATTCTTGTAGAAGAATGGGCCAAAATCCCACCTGAGCAATGCATACAACTAGTTTCTCCATACAGGAGGCACCCTGAAGTTGTCATTCCCAACACAGGCTTTTGTACAAAGTATTTTAAAAGTATAAAAGTACATTTCAGTAGTTCAATACTTTTACCTCATGTCATTCCATTTTATTACACAACTTAATTTCTGAAATTATTTGTTTTATTTCTATGTATGGATTGCTTGGGTTGTTAATGACATGTGGAGAAAAGTTTACGTCAACAGCACCTTTAGAGATATATTTACTGGGAAAAATACAATTAAAACGTATTTTACCCGCTGTGAAAGGTGATTTTGGTCAAGTATACTCTGCTGGTTTCTGATCGTACAATATTGGCCAATAAAGCCTGACTTAGAAGCCACAAAAGCATCAACGAATACTGTAATGAACAAGAACAGAGAGATCAAATAACATGAAAGTGAGTAAATAATGACTGATTTTATATGTTTAAGTGAACTAATCTCTCACATAAAAATTGTATACAATATATATACACATTTATATAGTAGTACCCTGAAAAAATAAACTAAGATGACAGAGACACTTTCAAAAGAGGATTTACTAAGAAATACAAATGACATTTATTTTTAATCTTTCACAGGTAGTCGTGCTCATGGAGAGCAGGCACACAAATTATTGGAGTGGACACAGCAGCAGCCAGATTGTTCCGCACATGTTCTCCCCCTCTTGGTTCAAGGTTGTGGGGTTGAGGGGGGCCGTCATCATGGTCTTCCTCCACTGGCTCAACGATGTCCCCATTGAGGAGAGCCAGATTGTGAAGCACAGCACAGCATGCAACCACCTCAGGCACGAAGACAGGACTCACCTCCAAGGCCTTAAAGAAAAGGGAGCGCCAGCGTGCTTTCATCATGCCAAAGGCACGCTCTACAATGCTTCGTGCGCGGGAGTGCTTGCTGTTAAAACGAGCCTGCACAGGATTCTGCACAGGCTCTCTGTAAGGGGTGATGAGGCAGATCGGTGCACTCAGGCAAGGATAGCCACCATCCCCGAGGATGCACTTCCCTGGTGGTGGGTACAGGCTGCCGGCATACACAGGGCTGTCCCTCAACACCCTAGAATCGTGCACAGACCCCGGATATCCCACAAAGACATCCAAGGAATTTCCCGTGGTGATCAGTGATGGCCTGGAGTTGGATGGAATGAAACCGTTTCCTGTTGTAATAACAGTGGGAGTTATTTGCTGGAGGTTTCATTCAGATATGACACCCGTCTATTGCAACAACTACTCGACTGAAAGCTGGTGACTCAGCCAGGTGTGCAAATCCTGCTCCCACTGCCTCCAGGGGCCTGTACCATTAACGTAGATGAACAAACTCAGTTACAGGATTAGTTTTGGGTTGACAAATCCAAACCGATGCAATCAGGCATTATTGGTACCATGATGAAGCTCATCAACTTTCTTTGTTAACCCAGGCTTTGATCCTTAAGCATGATTACTTGAGGCGCGCGCGTGCACATAAAAGAGTGACGTGCCACCGAACAACCAATTGCGTTCGACATGGAGAGAGGGAGGTCCTTATATTTCTCCGCTGAGGAGCAAACTATTATAATGCAGAAATACAATGAATTTAAGCACGTTTTACAAGCGTGCAGTAATACCGTGTCTGCTGCCAAAGCGAGAGAAGACTGTTGGAGAAAGATTGCGGATAGCGTTAATGCGTAAGTTAAATACATATTTTATACATCAAGGTCTAATTATGTATATGTAATGTTAGTTTATGTATTTGCACGCCCGTAAAAATTATGCTAACACTTTACAATAACAGTGTAATTGTTAAAAGCATTCGACCGGACAAATGAAGAATGATCACTAAAGTTGTAATGTTACTAACTTATGTTATTTCAATATGCTTTCACTACTGAACTACTGTTAACAGTTAAAATAATTTTAAATGCTTACACACACACACACACACACACACACATATATACATATATACATATATATATATATATATATATATATATATACATACATATACATATACATATATATATATATATATATATATATATATATATATACATATACATATATATGCTATATGGCTATATAGTATAGGGCTATGTATGTACAGTCAGGTCCATAAATATTGGGACATCGACACAATTCTAACATTTTTGGCTCTATACACCACCACAATGGATTTGAAATGAAACGAACAAGATGTGCTTTAACTGCAGACTGTCAGCTTTAATTTGAGGGTATTTATATCCAAATCAGGTGAACGGTGTAAGAATTACAACAGTTTGTATATGTGCCTCCCACTTGTTAAGGGACCAAAAGTAATGGGACAGAATAATAATCATAAATCAAACTTTAATTTTTTAATACTTGGTTGCAAATCCTTTGCAGTCAATTACAGCCTGAAGTCTGGAACGCACAGACATCACCAGAAGCTGGGTTTCATCCCTGGTGATGCTCTGCCAGGCCTCTACTGCAACTGTCTTCAGTTCCTGCTTGTTCTTGGGGCATTTTCCCTTGAGTTTTGTCTTCAGCAAGTGAAATGCATGCTCAATCGGATTCAGGTCAGGTGATTGACTTGGCCATTGCATAACATTCCACTTTTTTCCCTTAAAAAACTCTTTGGTTGCTTTTGCAGTATGCTTTGGGTCATTGTCCATCTGCACTGTGAAGCGCCGTCCAATGAGTTCTGAAGCATTTGGCTGAATATGAGCAGATAATATTGCCCGAAACACTTCAGAATTCATCCTGCTGCTTTTGTCAGCAGTCACATCATCAGTAAATACAAGAGAACCAGTTCCATTGGCAGCCATACATGCCCACGCCATGACACTACCACCACCATGCTTCACTGATGAGGTGGTATGCTTAGGATCATGAGCAGTTCCTTTCCTTCTCTATACTCTTCTCTTCCCATCACTCTGGTACAAGTTGATCTTGGTCTCATCTGTCCATAGGATGTTGTTCCAGAACTGTGAAGGCTTTTTTAGATGTTGTTTGGCAAACTCTAATCTGGCCTTCCTGTTTTTGAGGCTCACCAATGGTTTACATCTTGTGGTGAACCCTCTGTATTCACTCTGGTGAAGTCTTTTCTTGATTGTTGACTTTGACACACATACACTTACCTCCTGGAGAGTGTTCTTGATCTGGCCAACTGTTGTGAAGGGTGTTTTCTTCACCAGGGAAAGAATTCTTTGGTCATCCACCACAGTTTTTTCCGTGGTCTTCTGGGTCTTTTGGTGTTGCTGAGCTCACCCGTGCGTTCCTTCTTTTTAAGATTGTTCCAAACAGTTGTTTTGGCCACGCCTAATGTTTTTGCTATATCTCTGATGGGTTTTTGTTTTTTCAGCCTAATGATGGCTTGCTTCACTGATAGTGACAGCTCTTTGGATCTCATCTTGAGAGTTGACAGCAACAGATTCCAAATCCAAATAGCACACTTGAAATGAACTCTGGACCTTTTATCTGCTCATTGTAATTGGGATAATGAGGGAATAACGCACACCTTGCCATGGAACAGCTGAGAAGCCAATTGTCCCATTACTTTTGGTCCCTTAACAAGTGGGAGGCACATATGCAAACTGTTGTAATTCCTACACCGTTCACCTGATTTGGATGTAAATACCCTCAAATTAAAGCTGACAGTCTGCAGTTAAAGCATCTTGTTCGTTTCATTTCAAATCCATTGTGGTGGTGTATAGAGCCAAAAATGTTAGAATTGTGTCGATGTCCCAATATTTATGGACCTGACTGTATATAACTATATTCATATGAAGGCATTGTGTAAATACACAAAATTACAATGTATTTTTATTTGTTTATGTAAATGTGAAAATGATACAAGATCATATTACTTGACTTTATTTTTAGATGCAACCCAAACTCCAAACGTACTTGGCAGCAGATCAGGACAAAATATAAAAATATACTTCAAAGTGGTGAGTATTTCTGATGTGTGTTTTTTTTTTTTTAAATGAGAACATTGTATCACAAACGCTTCTTGGCAGCAAACAGAAAAAAGTGTGACGGCCGAAAAACAGGAGGAGGACCACCTCCTCCAGAATACACTGTGGCAGAGGAGTTGGCTCTAAGTAACAATGAGGGGCGACCAATAATGGATGGTATTTCAGGTGCTAGACAGTCTGACCCTGGTGCTGGCTCCTCTAAGCAAGTAACAGTGGGTATGTGTCCAAAGCCTTACTACATTATTTATTTTTGTATTACTATGTTATGCAGTAGATGGAAACACAGTGGCCCTGCTAAAGCCATCACACATACATGCAGTCTCCCAGACAGAGGTCAGTATACAGCAAAATGAACACTTTGAACATAACCTGTTTTACAACATTTCTGCTTTACATAGGCCTATTTTTCTTATTTAGAGTGTAACAAATGAGGAGACACTGTCTGCCTGTTCTGAGACTGAAGGCACTGGGCTTGCTGAGGTGAATGCTGTTGACTTAATTATTGCACACATGTGAATGTATAGCAATAAAGTGACTCTGGTCCTTTTTTCATTTGTTGTAGGATTTTTCACAACCTACCGCTGAACCTGAGGCCTCTACCTCAATGGGATTCAAAAGGAATGTGAACAAGGTAATGCTTAAACATTACCTAACATTAGAAAGTAGAAAGTGCAATATTTTGTCATTTGATTAACCTTCAGTTTTATTGGTTTCAGGTGGAAACTGACTCAGTCAGGGCCCTTTACAAAAGAAAAATGGAAATAGACTGTACACTGAAGGAGCTTGACTGTGAGCTGAGGAGACTCCAAATAAAAAAAATTAAACTGGAGATTAAACAGCTTGAAAAACAGATTTCTGTACGTACACTATTAACCAACTAACACTTTGGCATGAATACAGAATTTTTATTAATGCTACTTTCTCTTGCTCTCTCTCCTTGCTCTACAGCCACATAACCAATAAAAAAACAAAACATCTGTAGTTTCAGTGTGCTTAAGTAAAATATTGTGTTGTGATTGCTTCTCTGACAGCTGCACCAGCTGGGTGGTCAAGTGTGATGGGGTCAATTTCATCAGGGAGAAGGTGGTTTAATGCTGGTACTCGCTCCTTTCTGATAGTGGCTATGTTGTGCAGAATGGCACATGCAGCCACTATCTGTGATGCCCGTTCTGGCGACACTCTTAAGTGCCGAAGGCAGTTGAAGCGTGCCTTTAGGATGCCAAAGGTCATCTCTACCTTGACCCTGGTTTTACTGAGGGCCACATTGAACCGATTTTGTGATCGTGTCTGGGGGTCAAGATAAGGGGTTAGCAAAAACCTCTGGCATGCATATCCCCTGTCTCCAACTAACACACCATCAAAAAGCCCTGTCATAAAACAGAAAAGGAAACATTGTGAAAATGTCGCTGTCACATTTTAAAAGAATACTTTAAAGTAGTCTGTAGTGTTCCAAATGTAACTTGCCTTCCTCAAAGCGTTGACACAACAAAGACTCACGGAAAATTCGTGAGTCATGCACTGATCCGGGCCACTTGGCATCCAAGTTTGTGATCATACATTCATGATCACAAGTCATCTGCAGATGAACACAGTACAGTAGATAATTAAAATGCTATTTTTTATCTAAATACTCACCTAACTAATGCTAAAAATATCACAATCATAGTACACCTACCTGAATATTAAGGCTGTGAAAAGACTTCCTATTTACATAGTCTGCCTCATGGTCTCCTAGAGCTGTGGAGATTGCAACATGCGTGCAGTCTATTGCTCCTATGACTCTAGGGAATCCTTTTAGATAAAAAATGTACTGTATTATAGTAAACATGTAAGTGTTATAAGAGAAATAAAATTATGTGATTTTATTAATATATCTCACCTGCAATTTTATAAAAACCCTCTTTAATTGATAAGGTCGATAAAAAGCCAGGGAATACAATAAAGCTGTTTAGGTAGCCTTGCAGTGCGAGGACCACCTTACGAATGGTTCGACAAACCGTGTTTTTCCTAGGTGCTCTGCATCACCGATTGCATACAAGTATGTTCCGCTTGCAAAAAAACGCAACGCAATACATACCATTTGCGTTACAGTAAGGGCATGGCTTTGACGCGTCACATTTGTTATGTGCGGCTCTAGAAGTTCGCAAAGATACAATATGCCTTCGGCGGAAAATCTGTATCTTTCATACAAGTAACTATCAGGGAAGGCAATGGGATCTTGTCTGTCCCTAAAAACTCTTTCTCTGCGAAGTGTTCTTCGAACAATTTGCGCGGAAATGTCCACGGGATTTCTCAGAAAAAGACAAGCCATTGCAACAGACACTAGAAATTAGTTGCGTCACTTAAATGTTCACTACTGATTGGTCAAATTTCGTTTTGAGATCTCGAATCCAGAACTTAACCTGGCCCGGAGCAGGTTAGCCGTGCAGCGCAAGTTACCATGGCAATGAACACCAACTGAAGCCGAGTTTCTTTCATGGTACCTAAAACCCAGCATTGGTGCAAACTAATCCTAAACTTACCTGGCTAGCCAGCTAATCCGGCTTCATGGTACAGGCCCCAGGTCATCACCGGTTGGAAAAAAAAACAAAAACAAAATCACCCTCCTCAAAATTCCTATGACTGCCTTGCTCACTTTGTGCACAATCCCATGCACAGAGGATATGGGCATATCAAAGGCCTGTGACACGACCTTGTAGGATGCAGCATGTGCAAGCCAGTGGAGGAACACTAGGACCTCAATGTCCTTGTCCCATCCATGCTCAGATTCCAAACTGACTGCTGCAGTGAGGGACCTGATGGATGGTAGAGACAGACGAAGGTGGGCACGGTGGTCAGCTGCTTGGTCCAAATAAAACCGCAGAATCGGTACAGCTGTGTTGACACAGCAGTAGAATGTGGGGTTCACCATCTGTAAATATGTACAAGTTTATTAGAACATTAAATTTAACATTTAATTCAAATAAAGCTTTGTTTCATGTGGTGTTGACTTGTATATGTATATGTAAACGTGATGGTTAATTTAAGTCATTAATTATTTTTTATTCTGTTTCCTAATGTTAGTAAATAAAGCAATAGTGTCATTACTTCCTGCTTTAACTCATTCCTTGATTGAAAATTAATGCTTTCATATCAGCTCTATTTGTTTTATGTAATTTCATACATGTCATATGAAAACAATGAAATTAAGCTTTTTAAGATGAGATTATACAAATTTCAGTAAGAAAATATGTAGTACAATTAAGCATGGGTCTGCATCTGTTATTATCATTGTGTTGGGGTGGGTTAGCAATGCACATCATTCTGCATATCATAATTAATCCTAATTTTTAAATGACACTTACTTTTTTGGAGTATAAAATGAACAATCTTTTCCTAAGGCGAGATCTGCGAGCAGCTGCCCGACGTCTCCTTTGAAATTCCATTGCAAACACTGAAAACTCTGAGAAAAACCAGACTATGCAGGGTATTCAATTTACTGTTGTGATCAGGTGGTAGTGCACACTTGTCACCTTAAGTGATTATTGAACTTGTTATAACGTCGGAGGTCACGTTAATATCAACGTTATGGGACCACGATCCGTGCCGCGTACTCCGGTACGATAGGTGGCGGTATACATCTGATAAAGCATCATTGTAACCTGCCATAAAAATTAAAAGAAGAAGATTACGTCAACATGGCGGATCGCATTCATACTTAACGCATTGAGGCCAAGCAGTACCTACTCTTTTAGCGCCCGATAAGTACATACTTATTGAAATTAAGTACCTACTCAGAGAGTATGCAATTTCGAATGCAGCCGAGGTTTTGGATATTCTGTTGAGGGATGGCTTGCACTCTTGACTATAGCTGACACTCGCACCCCTGTTGCATCCTGAAGTTCATTTTGCAGGCTGACTGCAGGCATGAAACGATTTCTGCGGGCATGCAGGGTCAAGTTTCGATCTTGATTTGGTGTTGTGACCCGTTGTCTGCCTCCTCCATGCTTTCTACTCACACTACCAGACCTTCTGAACCTATTCCAGGCTCTGGAAATGACACTTTAAGGTGTCCCCATTGCGTCTGCAATCTCACGCTGCAGCATCCCAATGGCCCTGTTAAGGTCAGAATCCTGCAATCTCACTAAATGTGGCATTTTCAGTGCTTTCTGACCACAAGTGAAGCTTTCAGAGAAATAAATGATGAGTAGTTTCCAATTATGGACACCTGTGACAGGTCAGTTGGTACCTAATGACAAATAATCATGTCTGGAGACCGTCAAAAGCCATTAAAGATGACATTTCATTAATGACAACATTGACTAATAACAGACTTACATGTTATGCATGAATTGTGAAAGAAACACATTTTGGTTTTAGGACAACTTTAATGAAAGGTTTTGATCCACTTCAAATGTTGATTAGTATACAGTAGTACACACACTAGTATACTAGTCTTGTCTAGCTCTGCGATGCATACTCTGTGCACTCTGGTTCAAGACAGTTAGGGTATGTCTAAAAACTCCCATCTCTTCAAACTTCAAAGTCGTCCTATAATCGCTGTTTTACTTTTTTTTGTAAAGGATGTTTGAACCTCCTGAGATGAGTTGAGAGTGGACCAGAAGGGAATTTTTTGACATACCCTAACTGTAACAGATTTACCCTCACAGTGCAGAGCACAGCATCTTCTCCACAAGAATCCGCTACAGTGTTTTAGGGAGGGGGGTTCAAGTTTTCCCAGGTCTGTGTTCGCAACAAGTGGGCTGGCAATATGCTAATGTTTCAAGTTGACGTCAACTTGAAACAGCTTGAGATTAATTTTAAAAATGACTCATTTAAATTATTCAGAATCGACTTTTTCTTTTGAGAGACAATAAATTTATATATAGTGCATTTTTAGATTTAAAACTAAAAGGATGTTTTCATTCACTTAGAGCTGTGTTACACACTGCATGAAAAGTAATTTTCAAAAATACATAATAGGGGCACTTCAAAACATTTTGATTAAAAAAACATGGCTCTCATCATTTCACGGACTGATGAAACAGCACACACATCTGGGGTAATGATGGTGAAAAACACCCTCCCATCACTTACCAGACTAATATTCTCTTATTTTATTTACTGATGAGTCGTAGTTGGGAGCTGAATGAACAGCTGCAGAAGGTCAGGCAGACGATGCACAGACCACGGAATCGGAAGTTGCACCAGAATCAGAACCATAATGCACAACAACAAATCGCCACAGTTGCCTCTATGACACCTTCCACAACCAAATCGGTGGGCAGGCCGTACAGACACATCACTGCAGAAAGAAAGCAGGTAGATTGGAGCCTAAACCTTAAAAATAAGAACGTGGTCATAGGGGATTCAAATGTTCCCTGATTCCAGCATTCAGTATCTCAGAACTCCAGATCAATTACTTTCCTGGAGCCAAGTTCCACATGCGAGAAACCTGAGTGAAATGGCCACTATCGCTCTGGAGCTTGAGGTAAGAGTGCCTTCCTTTGGAATCAACAATCAATCACAGAGAACAGAACAGCAACATCAACCTGCAAAAGTTTGTCCTCTTTGGTCAAAATACTGTTTTTATGTACAGCTAGTCAAATAAAAGACAACCTTATCATTAAAATCCATTGTTTTTCCTTGAAGGTGCTGATCCACTGTTTAACAGTATACAATCACTCCACAGTCTCATAAATCTTCCTGAATATGTTTTGCAATCTATTGTGATTTCTGATTTGCCTTCCTAGAAATCCAAGCAGCATTTCTCTTGATAAGCTGTATTCTTTATCCTCACTTAATGATCTGCTACCTTTTAATTTCCTTTTGTTACTTGGAAGACAGGCAAATATAAATATTATAAATTCATTAAAGCTGCCCCATGGTTTGTGATTTGGGGAACAAGGAGAGTTAATAGGCCTTGGCCATAAGCCACAATAAATGACCTTTAAAATCAGCATGAAATTGAATACAACTATTGTAATTTTTGTACACAGAGTTACAGCTTATATTATAAATGATTTATCCTTGAACATCTATATTTTTTAAAATTACTTTGCACTTGTGATCAAACTTTTGCACACCACATAACCTTAAGATCAGACAAACAACACTGGACTGAATACAACTTATAAAGGGGTGCTAATGATACAAGGACAGGTGTGGGTGATTAACTGATAATGACTTAACAAGGACAGGAACAGGAAAAACCATATATGGACACAGAAGGGAGAAACCAACACAAACAGGCCACAGGGGTGTGACAATCCCATACACCCACAACTAAATTCTGATACCAACTGTTTTTTGTATGGCCATCACATTAAAGAAAGGTTTAAAACCTAATAATCAAGCAAAATTAAAGGTTCTCTCTTGAACTGCTCCTTCATTTCCATTTTCCTTTTCAGTCTCTTTATTTTCCATTATATCTCTTAGTGCATTTACTTTTTTTTTTTTAACTAATTTTCTTGTACCTGTCCCTTTTCCCATCAGCCATCTACTGTTGTGAACAGAACTGTCTCCACCTTCTTGCAAAACATCCACCTCATTATATTGTTTGCAATAACTTAACTTTATTTTAGTTCAATTTAAAGTATCACATTATGACCATGTGTTGTTTTATCATAAAATTACCTAAATACTACAGATTTAGTAAAACTATATTTTCTAAATTGCAGTACAATAATAATTACATTTTGACAATATCTTTACATAAAAATTCATATTCTGAACATGGTTTTCGGTTTTAACTTTCATAAGGATTGTGTTATTATCTGCTCTATTGCAATCACATAATTTTAAACCAGTAAACTCCTGGAACATCGAAGGGTTCAGTAAGTGAAAGCATTCAAACTGAAAGTTCAAAATAGCGCTAATAATAGTGACTTGCGTCCAGATGCCGGTAAATTATTATTTTCAGTGTGTATTTGGTTTTAAAGCAGGAGTGTTTTATAGTGAATGCTGGCTATAGGAGTTTTAGATAATGTGGTGGTCAGAGGTGTAGTGATTCTGAATGGATCCATATATATTAACAGTCAGGACCTGCTTATTTGTATTGAAAACATGTATTTAATTATTGATTTATTGATTGTGGCACTATACATACATTGTGAATTATGAAAATAGAGTACCGGCACTTCTTATTTTCCACTTCAAGCACTGTATGTAATTATGCAGAAAATATTAAACATGAACATATCTGGTGTTCATAGCAGAAAATGATTCATATATACAATACATATTACAATACCAGCCATATCGAATGAAAAAAAATATACACGCCAAACTAAAATATTTTGTTAATAAAATAAAAATAATTAACTGTTAAAAAAAATGGCGTTTTTTAAGAATTAAAAATCTTATTTTTGAGTTTCACAATGAACACATCGCAACCATGCGTGGGACAGCAAAGGATTTGTGGACCTCATCAAGTGATTCAGCACTACAGACTGAAATGGTCGAGCGCACACGGAAATACACGATATTATACATTCAATTTAACAGATTTAAAAAAAAATCCAAGGCAGCTTTCAAACTCCGCTTTCTTTTTATTTTAATAGTTCGTTTGATGTGGTTTCTATGGCGTTATTTTAATGACAACTGTCTAGAGCGCATTATTGTAATGCGGAAGCGCGTAAAAATGCGCACGCACAGGTGGATTCTCTTAACTTTCAATAAAAAACACACGCTTTCTCTCGCTTGCATGTGTGCGCTCAGAAACATAATTAGGCACATATGACAACGGATGTAATCAGTATTTACATAGCATAACAGTAGAAAATGTATCTATCTTACACGTGTCCTACAAAATCACATCTATGTCTCGCAACAGATCTATTGCCAACTGACATAAAGTTGGCTTGACGTTGGACGTTGGATATTCGCAAATTTAGGGACCGTCTCTAAAGTTACATACGACATTAGTATACACTTTTCTAACTTCAATAGCATTTACAGCGAATGACAGCGAAATTACAGTCACAAAACTAACTATAAAATGTTCATGTAGGTGTCAAGTATGATGCACACCTTTTACATTTTTGATATTTATTCAAATAAACTGTAAATCATGTTAAAAATGCTACTTTTCACTACCGACGGCTAAAAAGCAACATTTTCCATAATTTAAAGCTCAATAGCAGTTGAGTAAAATGACTTACGGTCACAAAACTAACTATAAAATGTTCATGTAGGTGTCAACTATAATGCACACCTTTTACATTTTTGATATTTATTCAAATAAACTGTAAATCATATGTTAAAAATGCTACTTTTTACTACCGAATAGGTTCAAAAGCAAACATTTTTCCTTATAATTTAAACTCAATAGGAGCTTACTTACAACAAAAACAACTATAAAATGTTCATGTAGGTGTCAAGTATGATGCACATTTTACATTTTTGGTATTTATTCAAATAAACTGTAAATCATATGTTAAAATGCTATTTTTCACTAGCGAATGGGTTCAAAAGCAACATTTTCCATAATTTAAAGCTCAATAACATTTGAGTAAAATGACTTAAAGTCACAAAAACAACTATAAAATGTTCATGTAGGTGTTAACTATAATGCACACCTTTTACATTTTTGACATTTATTAAAATAAACTGTAAATCATAATGTAAAAAATACTACTATATTGCTGAAAATTAAGTGTCCCCAACAAAGTAGAGGCAACAGTGGTAAGGAATTAAAACTACATCAGTGAAATAAATGGAGAAGAAAAAATCTTGGGAGAAACCAGGCTCAATCGGGGGGGTCAGTTTTCCTCTGGCCAGATGAAACCAGCTGTTAAATTCCAGGCTTCAACAGAGTCGTATTGTGCAGAGAACTCATCTGGTCCCTGTGGACTTGTTCCGATGACCATTCTAGGTGACAAGGTCTTTGGAAGGGATCTGTTTCTGGGGATCATCTAGTTTTTCTGGTGTCTGCTAACAATCAGGGCAATAGAGGTTGTCTCTAGGTCCTGATCGATCATCTGGACTGAATACTGACTGGATCCAGATGACTGCAGTGACCATCTGGTCAGGATACACTCTGGATCCAAGTGGCTATGATGACCTTGGACTAAGAATAAAACGGACTAATATTAGTGTAGATGCCATTCTTATAGCTTGGCACCTTGCATTCTTACAATTCTTCATTAACTGTCAAATTATATATAAATATTGCATTTTACCAAATGGGCTCAAATGCAAAATATATAATAATTTAAATCTTAATAGCATTTGAGGAGAATGACTTACAAATTGTAAAGTGTTCATGTACGCATCAACTACAATGCACACCTTTTAGATTTTTGATGTTGATGAAAAATAAATACGTAACTGCGTTACAATTGCTATTTTTGCATTACCAAATGGGCTTAAATGCAAAATATATAATAATTTAAAGCTTAATAGCATTTGAGGAGAATGACCTACAGTCATAAAAACAACTGTTTTCATGTAGGTGTCAGGTCAGTAGTACCTACAGGCACATAACGTATCAAATATGATTTATGGCCTGATTTATGACTGGATTTATGAGCGTATTTTTGACTCTGTCATTGTTGATGGACAGTTAGACACATGTCTAGTGTGTGTATGATTAGATTTATGAGTGAATTTATGTGTTTATGACCTGTCTGTCACTCTGACTGCCATGTGACCAGGGTCTGTCAGCTCTGAGTGACATGACAGTGTTTGTGTAAATCAAAAGATCAAAAACAGATGTTAGATTTGACTTTAATTGTATTTCTGAGTGGTTTTATGATGTTTTATCTCATCCGCTTCCCTGGTGTTTTATGGTGTTTGCTTCTTCCAGATCTTTTGCTAACAGTCTGGGAGTTTTGGGTTTCGTCCTGATTGTGGAAAAATGGCAGAGCAAATGTGTGTGTGTATTGTCACCTCAAAGGGATCAGTTTGTTGTAAGATTACTACGGTATATGCTAATGTTTAGATACCAGCCTACTGGGGCCCCATTTACATCTACCCCCCACGTGCAAGGACACAAACCCCCTAACACAAACCCTAACACCATAAGCAGAGGCCAACGCAAAGATTCAAATGTATGATAAAGAATTAAACAAAATAAACTTTTCAAAATAAAAAAAAAGACTTTTATTAAACTGTCACCCATCTCCTCCCAAGTTTACTTCACCGTATTACAAATAGATCCTAAACTAATCATGACAAAACTGTATATCGTTGGAAAGGTCTAAGACACCTAAATAGATATTTGGCCACTGTTTGTGCTACAAATTATGTAGGAAAAGTAATAGATTAACTAATGACAAGAGTGCACCTCAAAAATCTACATCATAACAGGAGTTCTGACCTTTTTCACAAAAAAAAAAAACATTCTTTGTTGCCTTTTTCTCTATTATGTTTTAGAAATCGTAAGAAATTATGTATCAGTCGAAAACTTTGGGTCTGAAAATGTATCTTTTGAAAACCATTTTAAAATCAGACAATGCATTACCATGGAAAATGTACATCAAAGTCATATTACAAAATGTTTTCGTTCATGAATTATAAAAATGTAAGTTTTGTCATTTTCACGTCTATGTTCAAAATGGGGGTGACAGTTAAAGGGTTAATAAATCTATGACATTTCTTAATTGATGAAAGTATTCTTCCTGTTTTAATATTAATACAAGTAGTTTTTCATTTTAAAGATCATACCAGTTTCCTTTCAATCAAACTTCTCCTAAGCCACAGGAAAATGTTTCTTTACTTTAGTTTATTTTATTTAGTTATTCACACTTCATTCATTTAATTTATTTATTCACTCTTTGATTTTTGTCGGTCTTAGAACTTACAGCCTGTTATATCAGTTGAAAAGTGCTTATGTATGTACATGTAGGTAGTTAAATATCAAGGTGAATGCAAATGTTTTGTTCCACGCTACACAATAAAACGAGACGATTTTCTTCCCGTAAGACTTGCGGACTGGTAGTTAAAACACACGTTCAGGCGCATGTAGTTAATCGTCTAAATTTAACAACATCACACGAAATGTAAAAAGCTTGTATCACAGTCTAATAAA